>BROE01000006.1:13428012-13454744 GCA_036571765.1 Plecoglossus altivelis
CTCCCTCCCTCCCTCCCTCCAGTGTGTGGCTGTGACCTGGCGCGGTCCGGATTCTTCCAGAAGAGTGGAGAGTACATCTGCACGTCCGACTACCAGCGTCTGTACGGCACGCGCTGTGACCGCTGTGACGGCTTCATCACAGGGGAGGTGGTCTCTGCTCTGGGACGCACATACCACCCTAAGTGCTTCGTCTGCAGTGTCTGCAGGTGAAATGGGCTTGCACACACACGCTCACACACACACACGTTCACATACACACGCTCACACACACACATCCCCGCCGACATAACACAGGCACACACTCATAATGTCATGTCCGTCTGTGAATCAGCTGCGAGATCATTAGTAACAACAGTGTGTGTGTGTGTGTGTGTGTGTGTGTGTGTGTGTGTGTGTGCGTGTGTGTGTCAGTGCAGAAGAGTAAGAAGCAGCAGTGTTACATGAATGCTTTTATAACCGTGTAGTCATTAGTGGGAGTGAGTCCATTAGAGATTAGAGCTGGGGAGAGAGGGAGAGACAGAGAGAGAGAGAGAGAGAGAGAGAGAGAGAGAGAATGCACACGGCAGGGTGTGAGAAGGCTGGATGATTCTGTTGGCTCAAGTCGTGACTCTGCTCCTGGTCCACATATTGCTCTGTCAGCTGACCCGCCTGCTGGTCAATGAGTGGAGGGCTGAGTCTGGCACCACCGGATGGACAGCCGGATAGCGTAGTAGTTTGTCATGTTAGATGGAAGAGAGGGAGAGGCAGACGGAGGATGAGATAGGAGGAGCATGGTATGAGGAGGAGAAGGTTTGGGAGCTCCATCCTCACTGTCAACATCTTGTCTTCATTTCGCTCTACAGCACCTGTATAAGCCCAGACTCAGCATGGCTATTCCTACCTCCCTCTCCTTGTCTCAGCCCCCCCCCTCCTTTTGCCAATTCTTTTCTCCAGAGCAGCGGCCACTGGATTGTTATGAACTGCAGCAGCTGTGTGTGTGTGTGTGTTTATGTGAGGTGGCCAGATCCATTTTGTCAAGACCTTTATTCTGAAAGAACCCTGGTTTGGAGAATGAGCCTGCTATTGGGAGGACTGAAATAGCTGTACTTTTTTGGCCGGTGTGCATTAAATATGTAAACAGAGTTCATTTTTAAAACACGCGAAAGCTGACGGTGCAGTGAGTGTCTGGAGGGACGGAGACTCACACACAGGGACAGGCAAGGTCACACGCATGCACGCACACACTGCTCCACTCCGTCGAAGAAAACACTGGATCTTTGTCATTTAATCCCTGTGATACCATTGCCTATGCCTTAGTATACCACTTACTACAATAAGCATTCTGAAATGCACTAAACACACACACTGCTGACTCTAGGAGACTCTAGCCTAAGGCATTTGGCCTCAGTTCCTTTCCTCGGTGGGGCAAAGGAGTAACAGGGACACAGGAATGCATGTTAGTTTTAAAGGCTCATGAGTCTGAAACCTGAAACACGCCTCTCTCTCTCTCTCTCTCTCTCTCTCTCTCTCTCTCTCTCTCTCTCTCGCTCTCTCTCTCTCTCTCTCTCCTTTTCCACTCCCTCCTCCTCTGGCCCCTCTTCCTGTTTCTCCTCCTCTCTCTGTTCAGCGCTGATAAATCAGTCTAGATCAGTCCAGCCGGAAGGAGCCAGAAACATAATGACAGCTAATGATTTGAAGAGAGAAAGTTCATTTGGAAATGGTTTGTTGAGCAATTGTGTGTGTGTGTGTGTCCACAAAGAAATGCAGCTTTAGAGCTTGCAGTATGTTTCATGAAGAGGACAGTGACCAGACCGCACCAGTAGTGGAGCCCTGGACTGTGTGTGTATGTGAGTGAGTGTGCGTTTGCATTTGTGTGTTTGCTTCACTGAAAAATACATATTTAGTGAGATAAAGTGTGTGTGTGTGAAAGAGAGAGAGAGAGAGAGAGAGAGCAGAGCAGAGGGAGAGATAGGAATAGAGAGTGAGAGAGAGATAGGGCAGAGGGAGAGATAGGAAGAGAGAGAGTGAGGGAGAGAGATGTGGAAAAATGAGAGAGAGATATGGAGAGAGAGAGAGAGAGAGAGAGAGAGAGAGAGAGAGAGAGAGAGAGAGAGAGAGACTAATCAGAATGCACAAACCACAGTCTGGTTAATAGACTTTCATTGTTATTGACCGATCTTGTTCGAGAGGTTGGCACTGTGCAGGCACAGGACACTGACAAATGATCAGATCCTTAATCTCAGACCATCCAGGTGTAACACACACACACACACCAACACACATACTCACACCAACACACACATACACACACTTGCACACAGATAAGCAAACACACAGGATACAAATACCACCATGGTTAGGAAACTGCATGGTTTATATTATGGAGTTTAATATGGTAACAAACAAGCCTTTGCTTATGCATACCTCAACAACGTTGTAGGCAAATGTACTTTTAGTGTGTTGTGTGTTTCTTCACCAGTAGATTCTACCCTCTGCAGCAGTGCAGTCGTTTGTGTGCACAACTGTGTGTCCATGTATGTTTTTCAAAGCGTTTCTTCATGCAGGTGTCCTGGTGTGATTTCAGTATGTACAGAAACTGATGCATGTGCGTAGGCATCGGAGTGTGTGTGTTCAGTAACCATCTGCATCTCCGTGTCAGGAAATCCTTCCCCATCGGAGACAGGGTGACGTTCAGCGGGAAGGCGTGCGTTTGTCAGCACCAGGTTTTTGGCTCTCTCTTTCGACCGCGATCGTTAACCACCTGTCGGGCAGACCAGGACCAATCGGAAGATCGCAGCTCGGGGCCGCCACACCCGCAGCCCCGTTTTAAGTGTCCTCCCCCTAGGTGCACACCAACCCCCGCCCTCCGACCCCTTTCTTCCTTTCCTGACCCTCGCCTGTTCGCGTAATCTGGTTTAAAACAACGATTGGCCAGCACGAGACGGCAGAATTCTAGTGGCTCGTCTGACAGCGTAACATCTCACACCCATAACCCGCTTGAAACGCAGACCCCGCATCACCTCCACGCCGTCCCCCGATTGACCACCCGCCTTCTTCGAGCTTCGGCCTTCCCAGTCATATTGCAAAGGTAACACACTCAGCGCCTACACATCTAGGATTGTTGGGCCTGTGACAATCACAAGGCCAAGAGGGGCCTTCTGCTTGTTTAGACAATCAAGCGTCTGTCAACTCAGTGTTGCATCCATGAAGTGGAGGCCTGTCCCTCCAAGATCACACGGCCAAATGGGAGGAATCTCAACAACAGCAAATAGCAACAGCAGAAGCTCAGACCGGCAGTCTCAAACACATTCTGGGAATCGCAACTGAGATCTATATTTTTAGGTGAGCATGTTTTGTGAGAGGTGGTGTGTGTGTGTGTGGTTGTGTGTGTGTGTGTGTGGTGTGTGTGTGTGTGCTGTGTGTGGTAGGTGGGTGTGTGTGGGTGTGTGTGTGTGTGTGTCTGTGTGTGTGTGTGTGTGGTGTGTGTGTGTGTGGGTGTGTGTGGTGTGTGTGTGAGTGTGGGGATGGTGTGTGTCTCTGTGGTTGTACTGATGTGTGTGTGTGTGTATGTGTGTGTGTGTGTGTGTGTGTGTGTGTGTCGAAGGATCCAGTGAAGCCCCTGGTCTTCATGTGGTCATAGCTTGTTCTGAATGTTCGAGTCGATGTGCACCGGCTTTATCCAATCAAATGACATGTTTTTGGCAGTGTGACCTCAACCTGAGGCTGCATTAGTGAGTCTATTGATTGAGCTAGCATGAGGCGTGTCAGAGGAGCCAAAACTGCACTGTGGACTGCTGATCTCATACTGTACTGTACTGTACGGTATTATACTGTACAGTACGATATTACACTGTACTGCTCTGTACTGTACTGTACTGTACGGTATTAAACTGTACAGTACGATATTACACTGTACTGCTCTGTACTGTACTGCTCTGTACTGTACTGTACTGTACTGTACTGTACTTCTCTGTACTGTACTTCTCTGTACTGTACTGCTCTGGACTGTACTGCTCTGGACTGATCTGTACTGTACTGTACGGTATTATACTGTACAGTACGATATTACACTGTACTGCTCTGTACTGTACTGTACTGCTCTGTACTGTACTGCTCTGTACTATACTGCTCTGGACTGATCTGTACTGTACTGTACTGCTCTGTACTGCTCTGTACTACTCTGTATTGTGCTGAACTGTTCTGTCGACCACATTCATATCTCACCCTCCCTATGCGTGCTTTCTCTCCATTCCTCTCTCCCGTCCCCTTTTCTTCTTTCTCTCCACTACCTCCCCCTCCCCCCCACCTACCTCCCCTTCCCCTGTCCCTCCTTGCAGACTGTGCAGGGTGTGGGGAGGAGATCAAGCAGGGGCAGTCTCTGCTGGCTCTGGAGAAACAGTGGCATGTCAGCTGCTTCAAATGTCAGACCTGCAACATGGTCCTCACTGGGGAGTACATCAGCAAGTGAGTACACACACACACACGCACACACGCACACGCACACACACACACACACACACAGGCACACACACACAAGCACGGACACACACACACACACACAAGCATGGACACACACACACACAGGCACGGACGCACATACCCAGAAAGATGTACACACGCAGGCACGCACAGACACGCAGAGCTGTATTGATTTTGTGCTAACCCAGTTTCAGCTACTATAGTTTGAGATATACAACACAACTCCACTCAGAACTTGTGGTTCGCTGAACTTCTCTGACCTCAGAGTGCTTCCTGTTTCGCTCCTTTAACAACACTGGTGAAGTGTGGAAACTCCTCCGACTACCTGGAGTCATGTGACATACGTGTCACCTGAACTTCTGCATCTAGTATAAATTCCTGGTTTTAACCCCTACTTGACCAATGGCAGGGATGGCATCCCGTACTGCGAGGCAGACTACCACGCCCAGTTTGGTGTCAAGTGTGAGACGTGCAGCCGGTATATCAGCGGACGGGTGCTGGAGGTGAGATGCCTGTCTGCCCACATGTCTGTCTACATGTCTGTCTGTCTCTCTGTCTCCGTCTGTATGCTGTCCTACCAAGTGGGGCAGCAGTGAGAATGTGGCCTGGGCTGGGATGATAATAGCACAGTCCCCTTCACAACAGACATTTAGCAGTGGATCACAGGCTAAACAGAGAACGAGCAAGGGAGGTAGAGAGGGAGGGAGGTAGAGAGGGAGGGAGGTAAAGAGGGAGGGAGGTAAAGAGGGAGGGAGGGAGAAGAAAGGCTGAGGAGGCGGTCCACAGAGAGAGGAACGAAACAGACGATGAACGTTGTGTCTCCTGTCAGACACAGACGTCCTTCTTGTCAGGTTTGAAAGAGAGAGGAAACACTGTCCTGAGGGATGGGGGGGGCGTGTGGGGTGGGGGTGGAGAGAGGGGGAATCTGATCGGGAAACGAGAGCAAGGAAGACGGGCTGACGGAAGGACTGTGAGGATCGGTTAAGAAGAAAGACAACACGAATGAATGGAAGACAGCGAAGTTGTGCATGAGAAGGAACAGAGATCTGAGAAGGGGAAGGAGAGAGAGGGAGAGAGGGAGAGAAAGAGATAGAGACAAAGGAAGAGAAGGAGAGGAAGAGAGATAGGGAGAGAGGGAGGGAGAGAGAGGGAAAGAGAGGGGGGAGAGGGGGAGAGAGAAAGAGAGGGAGAGAGAGGGAAAGAGGAGAGAGAGAGAGGGAAAGAGGGAGAGAGAGAGAGGGAAAGAGGGGGAGAGAGAGGGGGAATGAGGGAGGGAGGTTGTTCTCTTGAGTGAGGGATCTAAGACTAGTGGAGTGTGTGACTGAAACTGCATTATTCCAGTCACTCACTCGTTTCTTCTGTTTCCACTTTTTTACGGAATATAGCACACACGGCACATGCACACAAGCAGTCACACACACGCTCTCTCACTTTCTCTGTCTCTCTCTCTCTATCTCTCTCTCTCTCTCTCTCTCTCTCTCTCTCACACACACACACACACACACACACACTCTGGGGACCCTGTCGTCCCAGTGCACCTCTGCCTATCTGAGAGGCTGGTGTGAAGTGCTTTGTGCCTGGGCGGATGAGTTATCTATAGACACTAGGACATTGAGTGTGTGTGTACAGTACATCCACCATAATGTTTCCATTTCTCACTCTCTCTTTTTCTCGGTCTTGCTCTCTTCGTCCTTTCTTTCCATCTCCCCACCTTTGTCTTGGTGTCTCCGTCCCTCCATGTCCTCCATGTGTTGATGAGAGAGGTCATCCCTGAGCTCATCCCTGCCTCCACACTGAGTCACAGGTTGTTACAGTAAGGAGAGGAGGCGGATGGGGGCTAGAGAGGATAGGGTGGATGGGGGGTAGAGAGGATAGGGTGGATGGGGGGTGGAGAGGATAGGGTGGATGGGGGGTAGAGAGGATAGGGTGGATGGGGGGTAGAGAGGATAGGGTGGATGGGGGTGGAGAAGGATAGGGTGGATGGGGGGTAGAGAGGATAGGGTGGATGGGGGTAGAGAGGATAGGGTGGATGGGGGTGGAGAGGATAGGGTGGATGGGGGGTAGAGAGGATAGGGTGGATGGGGGGTGGAGAGGATAGGGTGGATGGGGGGTAGAGAGGTTGGGTAGATGGGGGAGAGATCAAAAGGGTTAAACAGCGAGCCAAGCGTAGAATAATGGATGATATCAACATCCCTCTCTCCTCCTCCTCCTTTTCCTTCCTTCCTTTCTCGGTCCATTGGAGCTGGCGGAGAGAGAGACTGGCAGCCTCGTTAGGAACCTCCACCCATCTAACCACAAAACACTAGACGGAGGGAGGCATTCTGGGAAACTGGAGCCAAGGCAGGAAGCCAGGGAAACTACAATTCCCATGTCTGCAATGTCCTGAGCAACTAGAGACAGGCGGAGGAAGCTTAGGTTAAAAATACAGTCCTGAAAGTACCCATGCACTGCGTGAGAGGAAACTGGACCTGGGTTTAATTTTCAACAAAGGGATCTTATGAGGGTATTTGTTTTCAGCAACTGGATTTTCTTTTTCTTTTTTTCATCTTTATTTTCCTTTTGTGTGTTTTGTATGGATACGTGCACGGCCACATACAACCCAGACACACACACACACATACAGAAACCAGACGGTGGTCCATTGGCAGCCACCGTTCTCCCCGGACGAAGACCATTTATAAATAGCCCTTCCTCTAACATCCTGTCAAGATGGTGGAGGTGACAGCGTTCTGACAGGACTGGAGTGCGGTGATGACTGCCTTGTGTCGGCCTTCATTCCTCTCATCCGTCATCCACAGAGCTGACCCAGGCCTGAATAATGGATGACAGACCCATGAACTGATCAGATGATTGTGGAAATCTGCTCTGTTTTACTGGGATTTCCCAGTGGGGTGAATGGCCAAGGACAATGCATAAGGGTTAATCAGGTTTAAATGTATAAGCAGGCATGGATGCACACACATTACACACACACACACACATCACACACACACACACACATCACACACACACATCACACACTCACACATCACACACATGTTTCACAGGGCTGTATAATGTGAGTGACCCAGAGGGAGTGTAGGACTAATGAGGAAGGGAAGGATAAGTGTGTTTGATGGTGAGCAAGGGGCTCGTTACCCAATCAGCACACGCACACACACACCACACACACACACACACACACAGACTTGTGTGGGAGTACCAAGCGTCAAACGACGACTTGTACCCTCAACACCAAGGATACCGTGTCAGGTGTAATAATCTGTCCCATATACCATCAAGGACAAGATAAAGATACCATGCCTAGAAGAGTCATTGTTGAGTTGATTCTGTGTGTTATCTCCCTCTCTCTTGCTTTACCGTGCCAGGCTGGAGGGAAGCACTACCACCCATCATGTGCCCGCTGTGCCCGCTGCAACATGATGTTCAAGGAGGGAGAGGAGATGTACCTAACAGGTGAGGGTGCATACCTAACACTCGTATCCGGCACGCACACTCACCGTGCCTACGCGCACGAGTCTCACATACACACACGCTCGCATCGCTCATTAACACTTTTTGCTGTTTCAGGATGTGAGGTTTGGCACCCTGTGTGCAAGCAGGTTGCCAGGACAGAGAGAAGACTGAGGGTGAGGAAGTCATGGCAGTTTTGTATCCAGTAGATTTCTTATGACACCTGGAAACAAGTAGGAGTTGTTTATCATCCTTCATTCTTTCCTCTTCATCCTGCTCTCTTTCTCTTGTTCATTCTTTCCACCCAACAGCACAGACGTCTGTCCGAGACCTCAATATCTCCACCTGGCTCCTCCATCGGTTCCCCTAGCCGTGTGATCTGTGTGAGTAGCCAATCACTATGCAGCACTGTCACTTGACCACTGATACCACCCAATAAGAGCACCTCGAACCAGGAAGTTGTTCATCGTGGCTGAAAGCCTGTCTAGCTCTTTGCTGACACCTCACTCCTTCACACCTCACCACCTGCAGTAGGATGGTAGCTAGCTCCCTTGGCCAGGACACTCTGGGTCTGTGGCTGTGTCCCAATAGTACTACTAGTTCTCTTTCCTCAGGAGAAAAAGGAACATTAAGTAAGACCTAGCCAGTTGGGACACAGCCCATGTCAATGCGTTGTTGGCAATGTGTGGACCACAGAGTTTGGATCGATTCCATATCAATTAGCTAACCGAGTAAATAGAGTGCTAGTGAATTGAAATGGAACTGGGCCCAACCCTGTCATGTTGTGCTATATGTTGAGTGTTTCTGCGGTTGGCATGATTAGCTCTAGATGCCTGTCTGCATGCAAACTGGCTATCTGGCTGGCTGCTCTTTGCTCTGCCCTCACAATCAATGACCTTTCTGGTTTAGGTGATGGATGAGAGGAAAACGCAGAGTAAGCATGCGTGGTGTCCATCCTCCAGTCTCTCTCTCTCTCTCTCTTTCTCTCTCTCTCTCTCTCCCTCTCGCTCTCTCATTTGCCCTCTTTCTTTCTGTTCCTCTCTCCTCTCTCTCTCTCTCCTTATCTTCTCATATGCTGCTCAAGGTCAAGTCACATCATTTTCAAACGCAGCAGTATACACAGAATACATCTTTGCATCGTGTATGTGTGCATGTTACCATATGTGTGTGCGCGTTTGCCTGTGTGAGTGCCCAGGTGTTAGTGTGTTGCAGTGTGTGTGTGTGTGTGTGTGTGTGTGTGTGTGTGTGTGTGTGTGTGTGTGTGTGTGTGTGCACGTATGCTGGGTCAGCGGTATCAGCCCCCCTCATGTCATGCTCCACATGTTGTCCTTGCTGGGGTCTGCATGTCCGCAGTGTACTGCATGCCGTTACCATGTCAATTAGCTGTTGTCAATGTTTTTGATGTTTTGTGTGTGTGTGTGTGTCATCACCTGTTCTGTGTGTATGTGTTTGTACGTTGCCTCCGTGGTGTGTGCGTGTGCATATGGTCTGTGTGTGTGTGTGTGTGAGTTGTCTCCTGTGGTGTGTGTCTTCTCCTCAGGCCAGAGTGGACAGTGACATCCTAGATTATAAAGACCTGGCTGCGCTTCCTAAGGTCAAGGCCATATATGAAGTGCAGCAGCCAGACCTCATAGCCTCATCATACCAGGGCTTCCCCAGATACACCTGGGATGACTCCTTACAGGGGCGCTGCTATGGGGAGGTACTGGACTCAACACACGACACTGGTCCTTAGAGAGCTGCTGGAGGTCATGCCCAGTACATTTGATGTTGCCTCTACAGTGTGTTTCCCTTCTATCTGCAGTGCACGCTGTTAGAGCGTTTGAAATGACAACAGGCACTGCCAGAATACAAACCTGTGTTGTGTCTTTCAGAAGCAAATGATCACTCTCGCTTCTCTCCTCTCTCACTGTCTCCTGTCTGTCTCTCTTTCTCTCGTCTCTCTCTCTCTCCCTCTCTTTTTTGGTGGCCCCAGTCCCTAGGGACTCTCTCACCCTATTCTCAGGTAAGTGGTGGTCTGCTTTTCGACAGACAATAGTAATACAAAATGGTTGCAGTTGTGTTTTTACGTTCTCTCTCCCTCTCCCTCCTCCCTCTCTCTCTCATTCTCCTCACTATCTCTCCCGGCTCTCTCCCTCCCTCAACCCTCCCTCCCTTCCTCCCTCCCTCTCTCTCCCTCCTCCCTCTCTCTCTCTCTCTCTCTCTCTCTCTCTCTCTCCCTCTCCCCCTCTCCTCTCTGCAGGAGTATGACAGCCTGGACATGAGGCAGAGGGGTTGTTCCAGCCCAGGCTACATAGACTCTCCTTCCTCGTTCAGTCGCCCCGGCATGTCTCCCATCATGCAACGCTCCCCCCAACATTACTGCCATCCTGGTGAGTCCCCGCAGACACAGACACACTTACATGGTTGAACGCTCACACTCACTCACTCACTCACTCACTCACTTACTCACTCACTCATGCACACCTTTCAACACACATGTCCCTGCACGCTCACATATAATGAGGTCAAACACTACAAATGGCTGCTGATCAAACCAGTTCATATTCAAATGAATCAACTCTACATGGCTGTCATGTGTTGTCAATACACAGTATATTAGCTATACTGGTTACATCAGCAGCTTTAATTTCACTAGCATTTATAATTTAAACAAGTTTTCAGTGTATTCCAGCTTTGATATTTATGTATAAAGTTGATTTATTTATGTATATAGTCCCTGCAAGTTTAATATGTTGCAAAACTCGTAAACTTGACATCCACCAATGAGAGCACCGTGTGGGTGAGCATCTCTTCCTGTATCACCTGTGGGTTGAGAGAGCAGGTGACCGTTCACCTTGACTGAGTCCAATCTATCCTGGAGATGTAGATTCTCCTAAAGCAGGCCTACCACTGTTAACTCTGCTTGACTGCTCTCATATATCACTAGCTCTCCATCATGTTCACACTGTATAATGGCATTGTGATGTATTTATAGAAATGCGAAATGTAAATAATTGAAAGGATTACATGCAATGTCACTATACAATGATTATGACAGCCTACTATAATTAATGGTCATTATACTTGGGGCCTTAGTTGTTTGAGCTTGTGGGGGGGCGGGCCTTCCTTCATGCTCATGTTTTCTTTGCTGTGATGGGCTGGGGCTGAAAGCAGGCTCTGAGAGTGGCAGGAGCTCACCCTATTACGGGCAGGACGCGCGGCCAAGCACCCCTACCACATACCAGCCCCCTAAACATTTCCATGTGCCAGGTAGGACTGCCTTGCCCATCACTTTATCTCTCATTCGCCTCCTCATCCCTCTATCTTCCTCTTCCTTCTTGTTGTCCATTTCACTGTGCTCTTCTCTGCTCATCTCTCTCGCTGTATGTCCTCCTCCTCGTGTTATCTTCTGCTCCTCCTCATCCCTCGGTCTCCGTCTCCTATCCTCCTGTACTCATCCTTCACTAGCCACTTCACATCTGTACGTTTGTGAGTTCACATGTTCATGTTGGTCCTCCGCCTCCTCCTCCTACGATGCTCCACTCTTCCTCCCTCACCCTCCATTCACCCTCCTTTCACCCTCCTCTACCTCGGTCCCTTCTCTACCTCTCCGTCCCCTCTCAGAACCGACCTCTCCCTCTCTCTTCATCCCCCCCCCCCCCCCTCCTTCCTCCGTCACGTGCCAGCTCTTCACCTGCTGTCTCTCTCCTCAGCCTCAGAGGAGCCCAACATCTACAGGAAGCCTCCCATCTATAAGAGACATGGTACAGTGACGTAGCCCCGTCTCAGCCTGCCTGTCTGCCAATCAGTGGACCCCACACCCCCCCTCTCCCCCGTGCCGTGTTTGAACATTAGATGGATGTTTCCAGTGGCCAATCAGTGTCCTCAAACTGTGCCATCCTCATAGTGTGGTTATGCCGAGTGTTGAGGTGTGGGTTGGTTTTCTTCTGCAGTATTCTTCAAAGTCATCTTCAGGGGCCTTTCTAGGTAAAGAACTGTAGTTAAAGTGAAATGCAGAAGACTTAATCTACCCTCTTGGAGACAAGAAACGACAAAAGGATTAAAAACTAATCTTTTGGGCTTGTAGGTATTATAGATATTTGTGGATTCTATATACACTTTTAGGGGGTATAGGTTTAGAATTTGTATTAGGGTTGGAAATACAGGAGGGGATAAGGTTAGGGTCAGGGGTTAAGGAAACACAAGATTGAATGGTGAAGGTAGCGTTTTACCCAAAGTCTTTAATGCCATGTAAGGATAAATTTAGGATGTGTTGAGTTTCTGTGTGTGATGGCACGCGTGCAAGTGCGTGCATGTGTGTGTGTGTGCGTGTCTGTTTAGAAGGCGTGGACATAGCCTTTCTCTGACCAGAGCGGAGCCACAGTGAGGATTACTGAGGCGTGAATGAGAGGAGAGACGAGAAGGGAAGGAGAGGAGAGGAGAGGAGGAGGGGAAGAAAAGGAGAGGAGAGGAGGAGGGGAAGGAGAGGAGAGGAGGCGGGGAAGAAGAGGATGGTTCAATAGTACTTGAAGGAGACCAAGCTAGTTATCCAGAAGAGAACTGGGCAGCTTATCATGAGTGGTGCTCTACTAAAACCTCTTGGAATGAAACTATGACTGCCAGTGTCCTGAGTTCTGACCACAGGGGGACGTATGTATGCAGATACAGTGTATATGTAGCATATCAACTGTTGTCTCATTTTAACATAACAGACCTTTGACCTTGAATAGGCCATTGTTTCTTTTGAGAGGGGACAGTGAAGTGGTTGTGAGAGGGTGTGTCTGTTTGATTTAGGTTTGTTCTGGATTCGTGAGTGACTAGAACCACGGTCATGTGACGTCATGAACCATCTCTATCCCCGTCATGCGTTTCATCCACAAGTAGACATGAAGTCGCTCCTCTTCCTTGGAGCTGTTAATGCTTGCTAGATACACTGCCTTCCTGTTTCAAATCTGCCTGCGGTCACTGTTCAGCTTTCCTTTCCCACGGGAGACAAAACAATGTTTGTTTGTATTTGTCCGTGAAACAAGGGGGCAGTGCATCTGTAGAGTAGAACTGCACGTCTCTGTGTTTTTTCATTAGCGTGCGTACCCATCCTTAAGTGCCCATCGTACCCATCCTCAAGTGTTTGCATCAGTGTGTGACTTGAACCTGTGCGCTGTAGAGTAGGTAGATGTAACATTTCAACAGTACTGTCTCTACTTTGTGCCCCCAGTGCATCACAGGCTTGTGGTTTTCACACACTATCAATATCAAGACAAACTGCTCACTTGCACATTTGTACACTTCCCATTGTAGATCAGCGCAGGCCTGCACGTATTCCAAGGTACGTGTTTGAGCTAGGCCCACCGCCTCCATTTAAAATAGCTCTAATGCTGGAGGCTGGAGAGGGGTAGCCTGACACACTGTAATTACACTGTCCTGAGAGGGTGTAGAGGTAGAACGAGAGAGAGAGCGAGAGAGGGAGGGAGAGAGAGGAAGGCAGAGAGGGAGAGAGCGAGGTGTGGGCGTGTTCAGTAGGGTACAGCGAGCTAGATATAAACAGGGAAAGGAGTGGCAGAAGGAAAGTTGACCGAGAGAACACAGTCTAACCACTCACGATACCCAACTTCACAAGGTCATAGCAAGTCAGTCACCTTTAGCGTAGTTAGCACGTTAGCATTCAGAACACACGTGTCCCACACACACACAGACACACATGTCCCACACACACACACAGACACACGTGTCCCACAGACACACGCACACACCAACACACCGTGATATTGATCTATATGCCGTAGGGCAGAGGGAATAGACTAGATGTTAATGCCTCATAACTCTGTGGTAAAGATAATTGATGTTAATAAGAAGATGGATTTAGTTGATGACTCAGACCACAAGCCTGTAAAACACTTCATAATGAACCCATTTGTTACCTGGATGGAAGAGAGCAAGAATATGACAGTAGAGAGTAGTGGCTCGACTTCCATGCAGGCTGCAAAGTTGAAATTCCTTTAGAGGCCTGTTACAATAATGTTGTCCCTTTTTCCTTTTCTTTTTTTTGGTTCAATCTTCCTTTATTTTGTCTCTTTTATCCACTTCCCTGCTTGCTCTTTCTTCTCCACTTTAACCTGGTGAACTTACTACTCTGTAAGTACCTCCTCCGTCTGTCTGTCTGTCTGAATGTCTCTCTATCTCTCTTTATCTCTCTTTATCTCTATCGCTCCTTATCTCTATCTCTCTTTATCTCCCTATTGGTCTAGCTCTCTCCCTCTGTCTGTCAATCTGCCCGTCTGTCTGCCTGCTCCTGAATGTGCGTCTGTCCTCATGTCCACACCAGCCCGTCTTTGTGGGGGAGTATCTGTGTGATCCGTTGCTCCGGGTGCGTGTGCTTTGGCCTGTCTGGCTGCGGACAGCCTCAGTGTGTGTGTGTGTCTCTGCGGGAGACCTTCCTCCTATGGTGTCGTGCATCGTGTTTACAGGAAGTCAATGTGTTCGTGGTCAGCTGTGGCGTAGCTAATAGAGAACCGAGTGATGAGCAATCTAACCGACAGTAATCTGCACATCACCTCGATTGACTTCCATTTACCTTGCCTTGGCGTCAGGTGCATCAATACTCACGCCCGTGGAACAAGCTTGAGCTGTAGCTTTCTGTGAGCCGTGTGTGTGTCTCTGTGTGTGCGTACGTGGGGGGTTTGGTTGTGTACCAGTAACTGTTCTACTGTCTGTGTACTCGTATTTCTCTGTTAGCTGGCTCTGCTGAAGGGAGGCGAGGACAACTGTTTAGAAACATAATCAGCCTTGTTCTGTCTAAGTGTGGCAAACTCTTTTTTTCCCCTTCTTTTCTGTTGTCTGCAGCTTCTCTGTGACTGTCTCTCTCGATTCCTCTCCATACCTTTATGGATTTCTCTCGGGCCTTTATACGCCATTTCTCCCCTTATCTGTCTCTATCTCTCTCTCTTTATCTCTCTGGATGATGGATCACAGTGTGTGCAGACCCTGTGTAGCCCTCCCTAACCTCCACTCTCCCTCCCTAGACAACCATGTGACGCCAGCCACCAAGAGCAGGACCAGTGAGGACATCTTGCGCTCCACCAGACTCTCCACCTACTCCCCGGAGCCCTACACCCAGTCCGAGTCGGACTACTACCCCTACACCAGCTCCCCCCGAGGTCATACTACACACTACATGCTGTACACTACATGCTGTACACTACATGCTGTACACAACATGCTGTACACTACACCTGGCACACTACAACAGCAGCTCCATGGATACGATGGCTGCGTCTCTGTTCATTCCCCTCCACTCCAAATCCCACAAGTGCAACAACATGAAGTCTCCCTCTGCTCTGTGTCTTCATCTCCATAGTGCTCCGTGTTCCCAGAAGAAGATTCTCAACAGGAGGAGATGAGGAGAGCTGGAGCAACAGCCTTCAAAGAGTAAGACCCTCATTACTGCCCTGGCCTCCCCCCCCCTCCCCACACTATCCCATGTTCCCCACATGTATCTCCCTAATCACCTCTCTTCATCTCCCCTCCTCCCTCCATCTTATTCTCCTTCTCACCTCCACCTCTACCCTCTTTGCTTTGACTTACCTTTTTGTCTCTCTTTCTCTCTTTCTTTCTTTCTTTCTTTCTTTCTCTCTCTCTCTCCTTCCCTCCCCTTCTTTCTCTCTTTCCCTCCCTCCCTCCCTCCCTCCATCCCTCTCTCTCTCTCTCTCTCTCTCTCTCTCTCTTTCTCCTTCCCTCAATCCCTCCCTCCCTCCTTTTCAGATGCAGAGTGGTATCGGGAGGATGATCCTGAAGGAGGAGATGAAAGCCAGATCTGGTTCCTATGACAACGACCCCTGGGGCAGCGCGCGGAATTCTCGCAGCGGCAGCAAGGAAACTCTCAACACCACAGGCTACAGCACCGCGGGATACGACCACACTGTCAACGGCTGTAAGGACACACCCTCCACACTCCCCATCCGTGCATGTGTGTGTGTGTGTGTGTGAGTGTGTGTATGTCTTTGTATGTGTGTGTGTATGCTTGGAAAAGAGAGAATGGGCATTATTCAATTTTCTGTTTGAGCCTGTCTGCATATGTCTGTGTGTGTGTGTGTGTGTGTGTGAGAGAGAGAGAGAGAGAGAGAGAGAGAGAGAGAGAGAGAGAGAGGGTGCATGTGTGCATCTGTCTTACCTTGTATTTTATAAGGCTCCATATCTCTCTTCAATTGTCGATGGGGGAGGAGGTTTGACTGAGTGTGGCGATTGTAGGGTCAGAGGTCAAGGCTGCTGGAAGGAATCAAGGGGTTATTGAGATGAGAGCTGAAACATAGAGACCGACCAGCTGGTACTGCAGGGCTAGGACGGGTAAATACTGTTCTAGAACTAGACGAGCTGGTACTACAGACTGGCTAGGCTAGGCTGTAGACAGTATCTTGTGTTGGAGAGGCAGACCAGGATTCCAACCACCGTGGCCCTGGAGAGACTGGGTTCTACATGCCTGGTGTCGATCGAGACCCTGCAGCCACAGATCCAGGCTATTCTGTGTTTAGACTGGAGATGAAGGACTGTCCTGTCACACAGCTCTCTAAGAGCACGTGTGTTGGGGTTGGTCCTCTGACTTTGTTTGAGATTGAGGCAAATGTGCAGCTGTTGCCCTCCTCCTGTCCTCTACCAAAGCCCCAGTCCCCTATTCCTTCTCTCCTTCTCTCCTTTTCTCCTTTCCTTCTCCTCTCCTCCCGTGTGTGTGTGTTACCTCTCCTCTTGGTTTCTATTTCGGTGTTTCTCTTGGGGGCCCAAGGCAAAGCTGCTGGGATGGTATCTCTCCACTCCATGCCCGCCCCGCTCCTGCTCCCCATCTCAGGATCTCTCTCTTACCGTCACTCTCTCTCTCTCTCATTCTCTCCATTGCTCTTACTGTCTCTCTCTCTCTCCCTTTATTTCCCAGCTGGTGTCCCATATCCTGGTTTATTTATGAATAGTAAGAGATGCGTGCTACTCTCTCATTAAAGCGGCAGGCGGATGGGAGGAGAGAGTAGTGAATGGGACTGGGCTGGCTACACATGAAAGACGTTGTTGAGAGGCTAGCTTTAACACAAGGCATTTTGTATGACTTGGTAATGGGATGGTGGTGTGTGCGTGCGTGTGGTGTGTGTGTGGTGTGAGTGCGTGTGGTGTGTGTGTGCGTGGCGTGTGTGTGTGTGGTGTGCGTGTCGCCACTTGGGTGTTTGGTTTTCCCCTCACTTCTCCCTCTCCTCTCCCTCACTTCTCTCCTCCTCTCTTCTCCTCTGCCTCTCATCTGATCTCTCCATGCCTCATTGCAGCTTTGATGTTTTGTATTCCTCCCAGGGCCTGATGGGTACCCAGCATGCCTTGCTCTGTTTGTTTGTGAAGCTTTCCTATAACTAGATAAATGCCTCTGTCAAATGTTCTCAGGAGGGACTTCCACCGTCTCTCTCTCTTTCTGTCTCTCTCTCTCTCTCTCTCTCTCTCTCTCTCTCTCTTTCTCTCTCACTCTCCCTCTCTCAATTATATTGCTCTCTCACTCTATCTTTCCCTTTGGATTATTCCCTCTGCCAAAGTCAGACCATACAATTATAGAAAGTGCATGCAAGCATGGACAGACTGGTAACCACACACACACACACACACAGACTGTTCATGACCCTGTGATCTTGTTTCCCCCCAGCCCCTCGCTCCCATTACAGTTCAGTGTCTGGTGAGTAAACAGCCCGGAGAGCATCACACTAACCTAACTGTGGCTCGCATCACCACAGCACTTCATACACACCAGCATAGCAAACAGAAGACTATGGCCGCACGTCAGCTAGCGCTGGATCCGAACTAGCGGTTGTTAGGTTGAGTAGTCTGTGGTTGCCAAGGACCAGGGTGTAGGCCTGGCCCCCTTTAGAGCATATATCACGTCACGGTTGACAGGGTTCAGTGGGTTGGTAGACAGCTACCTCTTCTGGTCACCAATGGTACCGCATGAACTCTGTTGGAGCCTAATCCTTTTTTTTCTGATGTCATCGAGGCTGATGCACTGTTCGTTTGTATCTTAGAGGTGTGAGACAGACACTTGCTGTATGCCATCCCACTCAATGGTACAAAATGATCATACATGAGTTATGGGGATTCTGTAGGTACATGGACACCACCAACGCGCTCTATTCTTCTTTTCCAGACGCGTACATCTCCAAGTCCGCCTCTCTTCCTGGTTACGGGCGTAACGGCATCCACAGGGTGAGCGGTCTGAGGCTTGATTGTGAGATGGTCTCTAATAGTTTGTAGGTCATCATCTTTGACAGTTGAAACACTTTGACAGTTTGTCAAATATAAAGAAAACCTCGATTGTGTCAATCTGTCATTTGTTTCTTAACGAGGGCTTGGTCTCTGTTACAGCCACAGAGTGCAGACTATTACCAGTATGGCAGCAGCAGTGAAGTCAACTGGGGGAACAGAGGTATGTAGTCATGGTTTCACTACCTAAGAACCAAAGGATTTGGGGTTTTTTAGGGGGGGGGCATTTATTATGGATTATTGGATAAAACGTGAGTGATCTGTAAAGCTTATAAAACCTTTTCCCATGTGTATTTCTCCACAGACTACCAGGTAAGAACATGCACATGGAACATGCACATTTGATCAGTATATTGATTTGTTTATCTCTATATAATAAATGTTCTGTGAAATATGAATAATGCTATGAGTAATATTGTTCCCTCGCGGCAGGTTTACCCATATGAGTCGCTAATTGTGACCACTAGGGGGCGAAACAGACTTCCTAAAGATGCAGACAGGGCCAGACTTGAGGTGAGCTTACTGCACTGTCTCTCCACTACCAGAGTGCACCAGCACAGCAGCATCTCTACCAACCAGCAGAAGACAAACTATGCTGGATACAGGATTCATCAGGACTTATGCAGACCGGGCTGGTGGGCTGGTGCTTGAGGTGTTGTGTGCTGAACCCCCCCCTGTGCTGTTGTGTGTCCCACAGCGCCACCTGTCTCCAGAAGAGTTCCTGCAGGTGTTCGGGATGACGGTGGAGGAGTTTGACCGACTGGCTTTATGGAAGAGGAACGAGCTGAAGAAACAGGCCAGACTTTTCTAGAGCAGGATAGAGAGAGAGAGAGAGAGAGAGAGAGAGAGAGAGAGAGAGATGATGAGAGAGATGATGAGAGAGATGATGAGAGAGATGATGAAAGAGATGATGAGAGAGATGATGAGAGAGTGAGATTGAGCAAGATGACTAGAGAGAGTGAGAGTGAGAGAGAGAGAGAGAGAGAGATGACAAGTGAGAAAGTGCGAGAGATAGATGAGAGGAGAAGAGAGAGGGGAGAAGAGGGGTTGGAGAAATACAGAGATGAGAGAGAAAGAAAGAGAGAGTGAGAGAGAGTGAAAGAGAGAAGAGAGTAGGTGACATGAAGAGAGAAATGGAGTGAGAGACAGAGAGATGAGATGAGAGATGAGTAAGAAATGATGGTCTATTCAAGAGAGATTGTACAACAGCATGTCTCACTGCCATGGCTGAAGACTAGTTTTCGTTCCACTCTCACACTCGCACACAAGCTCACACAAACACACACACAAACAAATGCGCAAATGTCCCCAGGTTAGAGACACACAACACACACACACACTGTGAGCCACGTGCAAACAGACAGGCGGACGGGTGCACGTGGTGTCTGAAGTCATCACGGTGACCTTTGTCCGAGCCCCTTGACCTTTTGTAGCTTCCTGTCCTCCCTGACCTTCTAGTAGCCCAGATGCTCACCTGCAGAAGACACTCTCAGTGCTAGTAGTCAACTGAGCAGCTCTTACCTGGGCCTGTTCATCACGTCTCCGAGGACAACGAAGGAGGAGAGAGAGACGGAGGCGTCAGTGAAGTGGTCTGAAGAGGAGGCCTGTCTTCGGCCTAGTGCAGCCATCATAGCGGCTTGGCTGTGAACCTGGGCCAGGTTTCTATGTAGACATTTAGCTTTGCCTTACTATCGTTTTATTTTTTGACACGCAAACGCGAGTGCGGCACCAGCAAACTGAACTGAAGGAGTTAAAATGAAGCTAATGTTTACTTCAAGTGGAAATGAATGAATGGAATTGCAGCATCACTAAGCTAATGGTCTGTCTTTATGAACGATTTCAGGATTCCATTGATTGCTCCCTATGCTTTGATTTCCTTCACTATGATATTTGATTTGGAAGTATGGGCTTGGTTACCTCTCACTAACAGAGTTGATAAACGTGACATTAGTTGCCTTGGATGATTTGAGTGTGAATGAAAACCAAAGTTTGGATGACAAGCTGCTGTAGTCCACTACAGGAAGTTCCTGTAGTTCTACAGGAGGCAGAACCAATGCAGGACTTATGGATGAACATGTTTAAGAAGCCAAGGGATACTGTGCAGGCTGCGTGCTGTATCCTGGGACGACGCATTGAGTGTGACTCTGGAGAATGTACCCTGAGACAGCAACACTACAGCCGATGGACGGGCCCACTGTACTAGACTAGAGCTGAGCTGGCTGGTTTCCATGCCAACCTCTCTACTCAGTTATAGGGAATCGATTTGTATGGGTCATTGCAATATACATATACTTCATCACATGCTTCGCCGGTCATTTATATCAAAGTTTTACTTAAAGGAAATACAGAGAAATAGCAGATGGCCTAGTGCAACTTGTAACCTCACAGATACATCACCAGTATAGGGTTGGTTTTAAGGAATGTTATGATTTACAGTCATGATAGTATGTCTATAACATTAAACAGGATTATATTAAGTTTAATCACGTTTTGATTTGGTTTTGTATCTATCATAAACTGTAATGATTCTTATTTTCTATCCGAGGGCTACTGACAGCCTCATTCATGATGTATATTTGAATTAAAAAAATGTTTCCATGTGTAAAACGATGTATTTCGTCTATATTCCCTATTTCGACCATAAGGATTACTCCACACTATGTCAGTGTTGTTGTGATTTAAGGTGTCGTTCAACTAGAGTGAAACACTGGTTGACATTTAGTTGAATCATGTTTAAGAAATGTAAAGCCTTCACACTCGTCAAAGCGCACGAATAATTCAGCAACACTAGGACCCTGCGGAACGGAATGGACTCGCCCAGTAAGTCAGTCTTTACTATGGACCTGTGATGTATCAACTGTGGCTGTCAACACGCTCAAACACACACACACAAACTCACACATACTCGCACAACCCTTTCACACTCTCGATGAGCCCGGGAACTCTCGAATTGGATCACTTATCAAGATGGACACCAGCGAATGCAGATGTAAGTACCTACCCGGACACTTTGCGCGTTTTTGCAACTCAGCAGACTCAATGTGAGTTCGCTTTTAACTTTTAAGCTGCATTTACGATTTTAAGATGCGCTTATAAGAACTTCAAACACTTTGACCGTTTGTCAAATATAAAGAAAAATTTAATTGTGTTTCCCCCCCCCCCCTATTGTTTTGTTTATATTTTATTGACGAGGGGGGGGGGGGGTTGTGTCTCTTGTTCGCACTCTTGGTTCTTGGTTCATTCACGCATGCCTTCTCATACAGCTGTGTATGTTGAGCGCACTCTCTCATTCACCCTCTCTCACCCAACTCCTGTTCAGTACCTCTTGATCTGCACATGGAGCTCACGTTGTTAGCTGATTTACAGATGCTATTGATGCACGTCGTTCTTTTCTCTCTCGTGGCGATGGCTTTGAAACTACAGACGGTCTGCTGTCTGCGGGGTAGATGATTACCCACCCCCCATGCTTACACACACACAGACACTATCACGCACACACACACACACACACACACACACACACACACTCGCTCTTCCCATCTCTCTGTGTTTATAACATGTAACGGCTGACTGTATAAGGAAATGGTTTCAGTTGGGGTTCCCATGGTGAGGACTTTGAAGGGCTTAGTTCTCCCATGTCTCCTGGCCCTGTGGGAGCTGTGTACACGATGTGTCTGACTGTGTCTCTGTGCTGGGGGGCTAGAACAGCCACACAATCGCTAAGCAGGACATTTCCAAAGTTCCGCTTCAATTACTACCCCTTTAGAAAACCTCCCAGAGACGGGACAGGACAAATAAACAGTCTATGTTCCTTTGGGTGTTTTTATTAATTTAAGGGGCAGAAAAGACAGTTTGGCAAAAAAAATGCTATTACTTTGGTTATTACTTTGGTCTACAGGGCAGATAGGTGGAGAAGGTGAAAGGGCTGGTTGGGGATGTGGATGCAGAGGTGACAGGGGAGGGAGATGGAAGGGGAGGAAGGATGAGGTGGAGGAGGCAGAGAAGGTGGAGGATCTGGAGGAGGTGGACGGAAGAACATTCAACTGCGGTCTGCTCCTGGTGACTTCATGTATCCGCTGACCTGGCGTTAAAGACCCGACCAGAGCTCACAATAGCAGATGTTGGCAGGAGAGAAACACTTGAAAAGGGGTGCGTTCAGCTCTGGGTACGTTTAGACAGGGCTCATGCATTTGTTTGCGCTTCAAGAATGCCTCCCACCAGGGTCCTGCTGCTGTTTCTCTGCAGATCGCTCAGGTTTCCCCGAGTCAACCCCCCCCCTACCTACCCCCAGCCCCCCCTTTAGCTGAGACCAGGGTACTAGTCAGATACTGAACCCATGGCATCTAGGGGCTTCAAGGGTAGTAAAACCCCTGGTAGAAGAGAGGTCTTCTCTGGATCAGAGCCAGCAGCCACGCAGGTAGACACATGAGAGCGATTAGAAGGCAGAAACTTTTACAGGGAGGTTTTTACTGCAGTGACCCGTGGAGGAAGGGAAGTGTTGGGCAAACCGCGTACAGGCGGCCCCTCCCTCCTCCTACTCCTCTTCGCTGCTCTTCATCACGCCGCTTCCTCTACGCCTCCGACCGCAACGATGATGCCGAGACATAATCGCTGCTCCTGAAACTCCGCGGTAAACCTCTCGTACTTTTTCTGTGGAATCTTTTCCGGTCCCTTCCTGAATGTCCTTGTCTTCTTTCCTTGCCTTTTAGAGTTTTTTTTAAAGTTTTTTTACCAGTTTGCTAGTGTACGTGAGAGATCATCTTGCCAAGACTAGAACTTGAAATTTGTGTCTGTGAGGGATGGAGGTTTAGGGAAAGAGGTTGTTCTGGACTACTGGGACCTGGCCTCCATGTGTAGTCTATATACCCACTGGCTGAGTGAACACTTCCTACACACACACACACACACACACGTTCCTCTTGACCGAATTCCTTGGTCTGCTATCTGTTTGCAGACACCCGGCAGGAGAAAACACACTCTGACTGCAGGGGTTCCCTCAGGGCCTCCCTGGACTTCCTGTTTCTATCTTTAACCTCTCCTGATTGGCCAGCGCTGAATGACTTGTCGCTGGATTTGAATAGGGCATTATTTTGGGGACATTTGTTTTCTGTGACTGCTTGTAAGGGGGCAATTAGCAGATGTTTGTTGTGATTTCAGGTGCTTAGCTGTCGACAACAAATGGAGAAAAACAAACTGTCTCTTAAGCCTCTGTGAATGTCAGCTCCCACCACAAGCCTGCTCAACATCATCACACAAGCCGGATAAGAGAAAGAAATTCACCAGTGATGAAACCTGCACCCTGACCTGTTGAAAACAGCTGACTGTCTGCACAGTCATCTAGAGCAGAATTGTGTAGTGTCTCATCTGTCTATGCAGCCTGCTGGCCTGACAGTCAGTTCAGTGACCCAGGTGGGCGAGGGTGAGGAGAGGGCGGGTCTGTCTCCTCTGAGAGACATCCCATTGAGGGGGATCGTCCAATAGCATCTGGCCCAGGGTGAACCCCGGCCTATCATCAGCCTGGTCTGGAAGCATATGGTAGAGCTTAGCAGACAGAGGTGCTCTGTCTCATAGACAGAACATGATGACCAGCAAGTAGGTGCAAGTCTGCATAAACACAAACTCGACTTAACTATCTTTCCCTTCTGTCTGGAATACCCTAGATTCCATGGACACACACTGTAAAATGTGTGTGTGTGTGTTTGAATGTGCGTTTGTGTGTATTCAATTCAATACATCTTGATTGTTCCCAGAGGGCAACTGGTGCAGAAAACATTTTTTAGGAAGAACACACATGAAACCACCAAAATACCTATTAAGACAAGTTCAAGCAAACATCAGCGTCTTGTTGAGCTATTTGCATATAGAGCAACCATCCCCTGATGTTTGTGGAGCCCAGCAGAATGAGATGGAGCGATGTGCCAAGCCCTCCAGCCTCTAGGGAGCGCCTTATCTCAATACAAACAGGAATCAGAATTAGCGGGG
The DNA here is from genome assembly GCA_036571765.1 of Plecoglossus altivelis. Taxonomy (NCBI): domain Eukaryota; kingdom Metazoa; phylum Chordata; class Actinopteri; order Osmeriformes; family Plecoglossidae; genus Plecoglossus; species Plecoglossus altivelis. Next base: position 13,452,160 of record BROE01000006.1, read on the forward strand.
CTGTGCTCCGACTGGGGTGAATAGGTTTGGGTTGAAGGCTGCGTGAACACAACAATACACACAGTCGGTTCTGTTCATCCCTGCTAACGGGCCCCCAGCCTCCATGGCTGGTATGCAGCTGCAGTGTCTGCCCCAGCAGTCCTGTTTGATGGGCTGTTACTGACCGGCTCTTACCCACGTTTGGCCACCAGATCCGGTGTGCTGCGCTGCTGTCGTTCCTCTGTGTGTTGTGAGGTAGTCAGGGACAAGCTCGTAATGTTGGACATCACTATGGAAATGGAATTCCCCTTCTCTGCACCGTGAGATGATCCGATCTCTGTGTGTGTGTGTTTATAGTTGGCCTGTTTGGTATGAGTGTGTGTGCCTGACTTATCTGTACGGAGGATGGTGTGCGGGCGGGTGTGTGTATGGCTAGTCTGCGGTGTGCGCGTGGCTGGTGTGTGCGAATCGGTGTGCGCTGTAGAACGCGCGCGTGTGTGTGTGTGCACTTGCATGGTGTGTGTGGTCTGTGTGTGTGAACCAGAGTTTGCCAGTCTTCTGCCAGGCTTGGGGGTCACGCTCATTGCCCTCTCAGCTGTGTTGCTAGGCTGTTGCCATAGGGATGATTAGTAATAGATACACACTAGGCCAGAGATAGGACTGCATGGGCTCTCTGCAGAGTGTGAGAGCGAGTGTTACTGGAGTCAACTGCTGAAACTGCACTCCTGAGAGTCAGTGCCTATGGTGTGTACGTGCGTGCGTGCGTGTGTGTGTGTGCGCATATGTCCTCGGTGTGAGTCAGTGTGTGCTACGCATGTTTGCATGAAGTTGACAACGGTGTGATTTATAGAGCTGACATGGCTGGTCTAGAGAGAGGCCAGGTTTGCACACGTCTCCCCCAACCTGCTCCCTGCTGTCACACCTCAGCAGCACACTGCTGTCAGAGCCTCAGAACACCGATGTCGATCAGCTCCCACTGTTGCAGGTCACACGGCTGCACTTGCAATGTGCCGCTTGACATTTGGGAGCTACAGGCACCAGCCTGTTTCTTGTCAATCTCCCGCACTGCAAGACGTCAACACGGGCAAAAGTGCTGATTGCGCCCATCTCCTCCCCCCCCCCCTTCTCCTGTCCTTCCCTCTTATCTTTCCTCCTTCCCTCTCCTCCTCTCCCTTCGTCCCCTCCTCTCCTCTCTCTTGCAGAGCCCAGCCGCAGGGTCAGCAGGTCCGTCATGTGACCTGGTTTTCTGGGGTGTCACTGACGACAGTGCACAGTCAAACTGCCATTAACATGACAAATATGACTCCACAGAGACTGACAAAACAGCCACTCTTTCCCCTCTGTGTGTGTGTGAGTGTGTGTCTGGCATGGGCAGTCTCAGTAGAACAGTGCCTGTCCTTGGAGTAGCTGGGGGCAGCAGAGACAGCCTAGGCAGACATAGCATGGTGGTGATTTCATAGGACTGGGAGCAGATAGGAGAGCAGTCCCGTGTCTAAGAGGTCTTTGTCTGCAGGGCTGAGGGCTACTGGGTTGTCTGCCCTGTGCCTACCCGAGGCCTGCCCGGGCGAGAGAAAAAGAAGGGAAGGAAAGAGGGAGGGAGGCAGGAAGTGAAGAACTAGCTGTGACCTCTGACCTTTGACCCGGCCGCTGAACCCACTAATGACACCCTGGTCGAGCCGTCGTCAAACCCTTCTTCTTGTCCTCCTTCTTTCTCCCTTCCTCCTCCCTCCATTCTTCCCTCCTCCTCCTCCTCCTGTTTCTCCTTTTTCACCTCCTATTTTTCCTCCGCCCACCTGGACCAGGGGAGCAGACCACTGGGGTGTAGCGAAGCAGAGGTAGGTTTAGGGGGAGGTGTGTGTGTGTGTGTGTGTGTGTGTGTGTGTGTGTGTGTGTGCTCAGACAAGGTTAACTTCAAAGCTTCTGTATTCCCCACTGCTCCCCTGGCTGGCCTTCAAAGTGCTTTGGATAGACAAGTTAACTCACAGAGCTTACAAACAAATGCAACCCGATGAGCTGGCAGAGTCCACCAGAAAACCACCAAATATCACATCTCTCCTACCCCTGTCACGATTCTAGTCCGAATGGCAAAAAAATATTCCCTCAGCTGAGTGAAGCAAGACGAATAACTCGGAGGTACGCACCCTGACCCGGGTGAGGACGCACACCCTCACCTCCTGATGCGCCCATTCTCGCACTGTGCCGCCTGAAAGGTATGTGCAGGCAACAGTCGTAGAGTTTACTACTTAATTACAGGGGTGGAAAAGATGCGTGGCCTCCATCTTATTTGCGGTAGTCATTGCTTGCATTGCGATAGAAGTGCTCAGAAAGATCTAGAGCTAGTCTGCTGTTTGCATGATGACAAGCATGTACCGAATACACTTACTACATCAAACTGACCAATAAATAATATTATTTCTAACCTTATATAGTAAAAATCAACATAAAATAAAAAGTTTTGGGGGACACGCCGCTCCAAGCAGCAGCCATTGTTTAGCATCTAGTCATGCTTTTTAGCGGCTAACAAATGAAGGAGACGCGTTAGCCGCTTCTTTCAGGAACCTGGTCCTTGACTGGCGTCTCTGCTGTTGTTGTGGTGACGGGACCTC
>BROE01000006.1:13455054-13460054 GCA_036571765.1 Plecoglossus altivelis
AAGTCTCACGCAGTCACTCACTGATTTAATCAAATTTGCAACTTAGAAAATGAACTCAGTCGTTTGCACATCAGCTTGTTTCACATGCTCACCTGTTACCCAGCTGAAAGCCCCGGGTGTGTTGGTGTGTGCGCTGCAGAGTAACTGACTCTTCATCAGATACATCTAGTGGGCTACAGGCTGTCACATGACAGGAAGAGGAAGCAGACGGCTGGCAGTGATAGGTGATGTCATCAGGATGTACATTACTATGGGGGAGGATCAGCATACAGTATGACCAGCCTCACTTTTAGATCATCCTTGAGGTCTACTTAGACCTTCTCTCAGGGATTCCATAGGAAATGATTTCAGAAATAGAGTAGCAAGAAAAGCCATAAAAGAATAGAAGTAACATGTGAATTGGTCTTTATATCGAAAGTGAAGCTTGTCTGTGAAATACAATCATCCAGACATCATCCAGACATCATCCAGACATCACCCAGGCGTCACCCAGGCGCTCCCTGTCAGGATCATTGAGGTGTGTTTCCAGGTATCAAGGGCCTCAGTGTGCAGGTATCAGCTGCGTTCTGTGTGGTGACCCTGTAATGTCCAGACTTGTTACCATCCACGGATGTGCCAACACTCACCCCTCAGGGCATGTCTGGAATCTCAGTGTGGTATCAGGGTGTGTGTACGTGTGTGTGAGTGAGTATGTGTGTGTATGTGTGTGTAAGTGAGTATCTGTGTGTATGTGTGTGTGTGTTGTGTGTGTGTGTGTGTGTGTGGGGGGGGTGATCAAGATGGAGCATGGCGGAGGATGACAGAATACATTGTTTGGGATTCTTTTTAACCGCAGTTACATCTGGGATCTCTTCATCTTGGTTACCTCAGCTCACACACACACACACACAAATGCATGCCTATCCAGGCACACACACACACACACACACACAGGATAAAAGCCTCCTTATCACCATCTCAATTCATCTAAAGTGACTCAGTGTAGAATCATCTAGAATCATGTAGTTCACGGCACCAGGGCCCAAATGTAATCTGCATGTTAGCCATTATCAGCATGCTTGACTGAATGCTTTGCTGACTCAGGTGAATCAGAGAGACCGATTTAGTTTCCCAAGAGGATCTGAATCTGGCTTGGTGGTGGGAGTGGTGTGTGTGTCACACGGTTAACCAGCAACTTTTATTAAAGCCACTGTAGATGAGATAAGGATTCAAAGGATTTTCTGTCTTTCATTATTCCTTTCTCTGTCTGTCTCACTTCGCCTGCCTGTGCTTCTCTCTGTCTATCTCTTTGTGTCTGGCTGTCTGTCAGATTCGCTGTCTGAAGCCCCTTCTCTCCCACGCTACGACGCAGTGTTGGGTGTGAAGAGGTGGCTTGGGGTGGTCATCGGGGTCAGGGTTCGTGTGAAAGGTTACAGCGTCATGAAGGTGGGACACTTTAGTCACAGCATGGATCTGTCTGACCTAGACTAGCAGGTCACTGGCTGTAGATCCAGAAAGCTGATGTCTCTATCTCTGTCAGTCACTCTCGTACACACATTCAATATAGACGCAAACAGCTATGGCAGATTTCTCCTCCAAATGGCAGAATATTGTCAAATGTACACGAGAAGTTAGATGTCTCGCCTGATAAAGGAACTGTGAAAGCACATTTTAACCTGCATGATTCTAAATCACTCCACTGGGACTTCATCCACCAGGACTTCATCCACTGGGACTTCATCCACCAGGACTTCATCCACTGGGACTTCATCCTCTTGCCCCCAGGCTCCAGATGCTCCACTGTCATATGTTGAGGACTTGCATGTGTTCACAGAGAGACTAATGTGAATGATACTTTATACAGTATCCTATTCAATGTCACGATATCAATCAAAATACAGCTTTTACACACGTTATGCCAGAAATCCAATGTGCTGGATGGATGAGGAAAGACTTTAGATAAAACACAGTAGTTCTGGCTGTTTTGTGCGGTAATGGGTGAAACACTACAGTTCGGACTATACAGCTATACTACAAGTACACATGGCTTTGAAGTGGCTGGCAGTCTTGCTAAACAGATAAGCAATATCATGATGGGCTCAAATAAATGTGCAAATGGGACATTTGCTTGGAGCCAGTGGCAGCCTCTTAGGTCAAATGTGGTCCCTTGGTTAACCATGGTCTTTTATATCAATGAGTGACATTTCGATAATGAGAACACCAAGAAACTCAATAGGATTCCTCACAGATAATCAGTATAATATTACGTCAGTTGATAGATTTTTGTGTTAACAGTAATCATAAACGACTCAAGGTTGGTGCATTGCTCACTAACTTCCTGTGTGAGATTCCGCTCTTAGGTAATGTTGGTGGGTAGGACTCATCTGATTGGTGGGGAGTGAGTCAGGGTGGTGAGGCAGTATCCAGGCGGATTCTGACCTGCCCAGAGGATCAGCCAGCTGATAGGTGGACAGACAGTGTGTTCACCTCCAGGAGGCCGAGCTGAGCTGGCACACTGGACTTACCAGAGTGTCTCTTGATGAGGAAACACACAGGAAACAGACTCATCTTTACACGCTGCAGGGTGTGTGTGTGTGTGTGTGTGTGTGTGTATGCATGTTTAGATGGATGTTTGTGGCCTTGTGCTTTAGTGCGAGGAAGCTGTGTTATGAGGCAGTGAATGGATTGTCTTTCTATTAAAGTGAACATATTTGTTGATGTGTAAGTGTACGTTTGTGTGTGTGAGTGAGTGTGTGTGTGTGTGTGTGAGAGTGTGTATGTGCGTGTGTTTGTGAGTGTGTGTGTGTGTGTGTGTGTGAGATTGTGTGAGTGTGTGTGTGAGGGTTGTTTGTGTGTGTGAGTGTGTGTGTGTGTGAGATTGTGTGAGTTTGTGTGTGTGCGTGTGTGTGTGTATGTGTGTGTAAATGTGTGTGTGTGTGTGTGTGAGTGAGTGTGTGTGTGAGTGTGTGTGTGTGAGTGTGTGCGTGTGTGCGTGCGTGTGAGTGCATGTGTGCTTGCCAGCATGTTGGGTCGTGCTCCAGCCCCAGGCCGTAGCTCAGGGCAGCGACTCACCCATGTGTTCTGATGAGGCGCCTCAACATGTCTGCCTTTACCTACTGTATCCTAGCCTGCCTGCCTCTCTCTTTCTCACAGGCCCCCTGAGTATTGGTTTGTTTTTGTTTCCCTCTTTCTCTCTTCCCCTCTTTCCTCTCTCATTCTTCCCCTTCTCTCACCATCTCTATTTCCCCCTCTCTCCGTGTCTCCCTCCTTGTCTCTCTCCTGCCTGTAGGAGTACAACGCATATCGTAGTAACCTGACACTGTACGTACCATCTTAGCTGCACCAGTGAGGGAGTCAGGACTTTTTAGCAAAACACCTTCATCTCAAGTAAAGAACACATGTTGAACAGGAAAATAAATATTGCTTAAGTGATTTTGAGTATGAGGCCTGGGTGTCAACATAGCAGTGTTATTTTGCAGATTTTCTCAGTGGGTATTCCATGTGTGTGTTCCAGGAGATTTTCTGTGTGTGTAAGAGAGAGACAGAGAGAGAGAGAGAGAGAGAGAGAGAAAGAGAGTGAGAGAGCATGTTTGTGTGCTGCAGGTATGTGTTGATGAGTTTTGGCATGGGGAGGGGTCGAAGTAGAGGAATGTGAGTTAGGCATTAATGGGACTTTATGTGTGTGGGGAGAATTTAGCTGCAGGGGCAAGTGTGTATGCGTGCGTACGTATGGGTATGTGTGTGTGTTTACACAGCAAGTCTTTCCCAGGTGCTACACGATCCCTAGGATTACAGCAAGGGAGGATGATGACACACACACACACACCTACACACACACACACAACCACCACCTCCCAACCCCCTAAGGAGAGAGTGGGAGGGAGAGATCCAACATCAGAGAGAGAGAGAGAGCGAGACAGACTGAACAGTGCACTCCCCTTGGATTTACCCCACTCTCACCGACAGAGAGCCAGGCAGAAGGAGGTAGTTGGGCAGCTGTGGATACACGTAGTGACTGGATGATCTCCCAGTCTGGAGCCTCAGAACATGGTGGGACTGTCAACCCCGGCTGGGAATGGTGGGTACTCCAGCTTCACTCGATCTTCACACAGCTTTCAAACTTTCCACTTGCATGAATTCAGCTTTTCTCTTGAGAGCAAATAGCTTTGGGTGGTTTTCCCCTCTATTGTTTTGTGTGTCTGAGTGTGTGTGTGTGTTTGTTTGTGTGTGTGTGTTTGTGCCAGTCTGTTTGGCATCCTGCTGGTGGCTGGCCAAGCCAGACAGGTGGATGCAGAGCTGTAGAGACGGAGTTAATGGGTCAGCCTGGCTCTCTGGGTAGAGCGTAGCAATGCGATTGGCGTAGCTCTTGTGCGGATGGCGTGGAATGGATCAGTTAGAAGTCCGTCTTGTGAGGGGAGCTTGTCTGGAGGGAGGACTGATGGAATCTGTCTCCTTAGAAACAGGGTCAGAGGGCTGTTTTTGGGCTTTCTTTTTCAATACATGAGAAAGGAAGCTTTTAAAGACTTTGGTGTTTACAAGCTTGTTTTCAAGCTTTATTCATGCTTGTTTGAGTGCTTGAAATGCATTGGTTTCACTGTGAATGTGTGGTTTTGTAAGCGAACGTGTGTGTGTATAAGTGTGTGTGTGTGTGTATGAGTGTGTGTGTGTATGAGTGAGAACCCAGCATGATTTTGGGTTGACCTCGGGCCTGAAAGCCCATCTCTGGATAGAGCAGAGGTCCTGGTGGTGTTATTGTATCAGCCAGGCGTGTTAGTACAGGTGCTCGACTGGCCCACATTGTTCACTAGAAGCTTCACACAGCTAGCTACCAGACCTGCACTTCCTCTTCTAAACAAGCTCACTCTGCTACTCACACACATACACTCACACACACATGCATGCACGTAAAGTCTCACACGCTCCCACAAAACGCCGAAGCGACGCAGGCGCGCACGTGCGTGCATACAGGCATACAGTAATCGCCTCGTCTTGCACTTTTAACTAGATGAGGAATGTCCCCT
>BROE01000006.1:13465054-13478306 GCA_036571765.1 Plecoglossus altivelis
CCCCCTGTCCGCCGGCCCCCCACCCCCCCTACCCACCACCCCCCCACCGGAGGACTACTACGAGGAGGCCGTCCCCCTCAGCCCCGGGAAGATGCCAGAGTACATCACCACCCGCGGTACGGCCCTCTCACACCCACCCCTCACACCCACCCCTCACACCCACCCCTCACATCCACCCACCACATACCCTACCCAGCGTCTCTCCACCACCATATCCACATACTGTGGTAATGACGCTTGGTCAGTATGGTGCAGTATGGTAGCATGGGGTCCGTGGAGGTCAGCCCCAGACTGACCCCTGCTGCCTGTCTCCGGTCTCCAGGCAGCTCCAGCCCTCCCAACTCCATAGAGGATGGTTACGAGGATGCAGAAAACAGCTACCCACCATCCTGCCTCAACACGCGCCGCAAGAACTCCTGTGAGGACACAGACATGCTCTCCTTCCCTCTCTGTCTCTTGTGCTCTTTGCCTGTCTTCCTCTGTCTCTCTCTTTCTCTACCTCGAGTCCTCTCGCTCTAACGTGCACGCTCTATTACTCTGTCTCTCTCTCGCTTGTGAACTTTGTCTCTCTCGTTCTCTCCCTCTCTTCCCCACTCTCTCACCTCGCCTCATCCCTCGCTCCCCAGACAACGACTCGGACGCCCTGAGCAGCTCCTACGAGTCGTACGAGGAGGAGGAGGAGGAGAGGGGCCCTGGGGCCAGGTTGACCCACCAGTGGCCCTCAGAGGAGAGCTCCATGGGCCCTGCCAGGGACTGCCGCATCTGTGCCTTCCTGCTGCGCAAGAAACGCTTTGGCCAGTGGGCCAAGCAGCTCACCGTCATCCGAGACAACAGGCTTCAGGTGAACTCACGACACACACACACACATATCCACGGACGCTCCTCACATTTACGCTCAGACACAGATGTGAATATGGGAAGATGTGGTTACACACTAACGGACTGGTACACACGCACACACACACAGCCTGATCCATGCCTGCTACCTGTGTGTGCAGTGCTACAAGACTTCCAAGGATGTGACTCCCTACGTGGATCTGGCCCTCACCCAGTGCACCGTGCTCTACGCCCCCAAAGACGCCCGGAGGAAGCGCCACGAGCTCAGGTTCACCCTGCCCAGCGGGGACGCCCTGGTGCTGGCTGTGCAGAGCAAGGAGCAGGCCCACCGCTGGCTCAGGGTAGGACACACTCACTCACACACGCGCGGAAGCACAAACATACACACGCATCCTGTGGTTTCATGTTTGGCTCGCGTGTCTGTGTGCGTGTGTGTTTTCAGGTTGTCCAGGAAGTCACAAGCCAAAGCCCAGGAGCAGAGGAACCAACCTCTCCTATCAGCCTCCGGAAGACTGAGTTGGACAAGGTGTGTGTGTGTCTGCAGTAGCTGTGTGTGTACGTGTGTGTGTGAACGGTAGCTGTGTGTGTGTGTGTGTCTGCAGTAGATGTGTGGGTACAGCAGGTGTGTGATCTCAGGCAGTCCCAGAGGAAAACAGCAAGGGAAAGTCTGGATCACACTGCAGTAAAACAAGCCCTGTATTTTCCCAGGAAAGATTCACAGCTAAACACACAGTCAACACATGACACGCACACACGCACACTGCCTGGGTAATTACAGCTGTGTGTGCGTGCGTGCGTTTGTGTGTGTGTGTGTGTGTGAGCGTGTGTGTGTGTGTGCGTGTGTGTGTGTGCATGTGTGTGTGTGTGCATCCACCCAGGGAGCAGCAACGACAGGGGTGTGACAGCAGAGTCCCACTTGGCAGCCTCTGATTAGAGCATGTCATGCTGAGAGCCATATATCATGCTGCCCCGCCCACCCACCCAGCCCTTGTAAATGGAGGGGAGGGATGGGCTGGGGGTGGGAGGGGGACAGGGGGTGGGAGGGGAGGGATGGGCTGGGGTTGGGAGAGGAGGGGAGGGGGACAGGGGGTGGGAGGACAGAGGAGAACAAACGGAAGACGGGTTTGATACGGGTCATGTGGTCCATGTTCCTGAGTGGGAGTGACAGGGAGGAACAAAAAAGAGAGATGGAAAGAGGGAAAGAATTTGTGTGTGCCTACGTGTGTGTGTGCGCTCGCGTGTGTGTTGGCTGCCGGACCCTGCTGGGTCAGATACAGGAAGTGGAGTAGGGGAACGGGAAGTGGAACCTCTCATGCTCTGATTTAGTCAGGGTGAGAGAGGCGAGAAAGGGCTGGGTCACTGATGCAAAGGGGGTTTCCTATGTATGTGTGGTGTGTGTGTGTGTGTGCGCGCGCGTGGTAACATCGGTCTGTTCTCTACCTCAGAGGCTGTCCGTGGAGAAGAACACCTCAGACACAGACACCCTGGGTGTGTCTCATGGAGAGACCAGCAGAGAGACCAGAGACAATGGTGAGAAACTGGAAGCACTCTCCTCTATCCCTTCATTCCCACGTTTGGTCTGAAGAGAGAGAGAGTCTCAGTCCTAATCTGTGTGGGGTTATGATTCTCACACGGACTCTGCAGCCTGTCAGAGCTTTTGGTTCCTCTTGTGGAAGACTGACACTAGAGTTATATAAGTATACAAGTCATATATTTAGATTGGTAGTTACTACTGAATTCCTGTTAGACAAGTAGTTCTATTGTTTAGGCTACGCTGACTGTGTTTGTGATGGTAGGTAAGATGAAGCGGGGGGCGTTTGCTGCAGGTCGGAAGATCACCCGCATCATCAGCTTCTCCAAGAAGAAGCCCCCCCGCCCAGGGGAGCCCCGCCCCCTCGCAGACCACGACCCCCGACAAGGTCAGAAGACACACACTCCTCACACACACACACACACACACACACACACACACACTCCTCGCTCTGTCCCTCACCCTTCCTTCCTAGTCTCTTTCGTTCCTGGCTCTCCCTCTTCCATCTCTCTATTTCTCGTCCGCTCCTCTCTCTCTCTCTCTCTCTCCTCTCTCTCATGCCTTCTCTCTTCTACTACCTCTTTCTAACCCTGTCCCCCCTCCCCTTCCACCTCCCCCCTCCCTTCCTCGTCCCCCAGGCTACCTCAGTGTGCTGGTGAGCCAGGTGTGGAGAGAGCAATGGTGCTGTGTGTGGGGGGGCTCCCTGCACTTCCACCCAGACCGGTCCGACCTGCGGCCCTCCTTGGGCCCTGTGGCTCTCCAGGGCTGCGAAGTGGTGCCTGGCCTGGGGCTCAAACACCCTTTTGCCCTCCGGATTCTGAAGGCCGGGGCTGAGGTGGCTGCTCTGGAGGTAGGTAGGAGGTAGGCTGTCTGACTGGTTTGACGAGCTGGTTTGGAAGTTGGTCGACGAGTTTGACTAACCTTTCTCTCTGTTACCCTTTTTTCTCATGTTCCTGTCATACCCTCTGTCTGTATCCCCCTCCCTCCCTCTCTCCCTCCCTGCCTCCAGGCTAGTAGCTCAGAGGAGTTAGGGAGGTGGTTGGGAGTGTTGCTAGCAGAGACGGGGTCGTCTGCCGACCCCGAGTCTCTACATTACGACTACGTTGACGTGGAAACCATCGCTAACATCCGCGACGCCGCACGACACTCTTTCCTGTGAGTGGGGAGGGGGGTGGGGGTGGGGGTGTTCAGGGGGTGAAGATGGGGGAGCAGGGTTCATGCGGGGAACTGGGAGCAGACGCTCTAAGGTCGGTTCAAAGCACTCTGCGCTCATCTCATGTAGTGTTTTTCTTTTGTCCCTTCCTTCTGTGTCTTTCCTTTCTCTCTCCCCCTCTGTCGCTCCCTGTCTCCCCCTCTGTCTCTCCTTCCGTTTCTCCCCGTCTCTTCCTCGGTCTCTCTCTATTTCTCCCTCTCTCAGGTGGGCCACCTCCTCCAGTAGTATGTTGACAGACTCCAGGACGTATGATGAGGTTCCTTATGAAGGGAAGCTGGTGAGGCCAGATGCATGCACCCCCCCCCCCACACACACACACACACACACAGACAGACATGTGCACACTGAGACACACACATGCCCAGACCATTTGAAGTCTTTGTAAAAGGATTAAATCAAAGACTGTTTACTTTTAAGTGCAGAGTGGAGGACCTGAGAGTGTTTGGGAGAGAGAGAGACTGAGAGAGAGAGAAAGAGAGAGAAAGAGAGAGAGAGAGAGAGAGAGAGAGAGAGAGAGATAGAGAGAGAGTTTGCAGCTGTTGGGGATTGTCAGTGTTTGAATTGGACACCCCTGATCGTTCACCTAAACTGACCGTGCTATATTACATGCCTATCAAACACTCTTTGTAGAGGGGGTGTGTGTGTGTGTGCGTGTGTGTGCTTGTGTATGTGTGTGTGGGAGAGAAAGAGATCAAGGTAGGGAGCAGGAAGGCAAAGGGTCATGCCTGTTTTACAGCCTGTTAACCCCACTCTTAAACCCACTATGACACACACTGGACACACACACACACACACACACACATGCAATGACAACATCATTTTCTTGTTTATGTAACCGTCGTTTCACACCTTGTCCCTCATCCTTCCATTTGAATTCCTGTATCACACTGTATCCTGCTCTCTATTCATCCTCTCTCTTTCTCTCTCTCTCTGTATCCATCTCTGTCTCCTCCCGCCACAGCCTGAGAAGGACAGCAGGCCGAAGCCTGGGACTCAGGTGAAGCGACGATCCAGCTTCTCTAGCAGTGACTCTGGAAGGACAGAGCCAGCGGTCTCCTTGAAACGCACCGGCTCCAGTAAGGGTTCCAGCATACTACTGCTGGTGTAATCTCCTCTAAGTCCCAACCATAGCCCTGACCACTTTCCTTACCCCAGCCCCAGCCTAGCGTGCTCTGGAAGTTGTCCAGCAGAGCTGGGTCTGACTCTGCAGATGGAGCAGAGAGGACGTAACCTGAGATTTACTGGCCAGTCCCATTATCCCTGCTACCTCCCAGCCCCATAACCTCTACTATCCCCTCTCCTCAGGCTGTCTCTGTTTTCTCTCCTCCACTATCTCTATCTTCACCGCTCTCAGGCTGGGCAGGGTCCAGATAGAGAGAGAGTTGCGGGGTCACGCGATAGACACAGAGAAAGAGACAGATGGGAAGAGAAGGCAATGCAGAGAAAGTTGTGACACATGAGAGCCTTAGTAATCTTCCCACAACCTCGCCAGGTCGGACCTCTCACCTCTGACCTCTCCCCCCTCTCTGAACCCCCCCCGCCTCCCCCCTTCCCCTTCCTCCCCCACCCCCAGACTCCAACCAGTATGGGAGGTACGGGAAAACGCGGGCAGAGGAGGACGCCAAGCGCTATCTGAGGGAGAAGGAGGAGCTGGAGGGCGAGAGGGACGGCGTGCGGAACACACTGGTCACGCTGAGGCAGGAGAAGAGGGAGGTGAAGGAGGAGCTGAAGACTGTCTCAGGTGAGGGCGGAGAGGACAGCCAACAACTCAGGGAAAAGCGGGAGAGATGTGAACAGGACGTTCTGTAGACGAAACTGATCCTTTCTAAAGTTATACCGCTACCTAGTGGTGAAAAAATTGACTGCATAAAGTTTCTGGTGCTCTTGATGATGTGCGTCCAAACACAAAACAATACGTGTGTGTGTGTATGTGTGTATGTGTGTGTGTACATGTGTGTGTATCTGTGTGTGTGTGTGTGTGTGGAGCAGAACACAAGAGGCCCTCCTTGTGCGAGCGTCTGTCCCAGCTAGAGGAGCTGTGTCGAGGGAAGGAGGCAGAGAGGGTGGACCTGGAGCTCAGGCTCACACAGGTCAAAGACAACCTGAAGAAGAGTCTGGCAGGGGGGGCTCTGGGGGCACCGGTGGAGGGCCAGCCCACCAGCAAGGTACAGTACACACACACACACACACACACACACATAGACATGTAACCATACACGCATTACCATACTACAGATATGTACAAACACATACACCCACGTACTAAATCCCGCTCTGTCCGTCTGTCTAGCACTCTCTCTCATCCACACCCATGCACGTACACAGACACGAGGTGTGTGACGCCGTTCTTTGACTCCCCAGGTCTGTAGCAGTAAGAACCAGAACATCTACAGTAAGAACCAGAACATCTACAGTAAGAACCAGAACATCTACAGTGAGTCTCTAGCCGTCTCCACTCCCTCAGAGGCACGCAAGAAGCCCCCGACCATGTACTCCTCCTACAGAGGAACAGTCATGCAGAAAGCCAAGGTGACAACCACACACACACATTCCAAACCACAGAAAGGCATGCATGCATACCATGTATCTTTAATTACTTCCTCACACACACACACACACACACACACACAACACACACACTATCTCTGTGCTCAGTGGCAGAAGCAGACTCCTGGTGGTTGATAGTGTCTCAGCAGTGTGCATGTTCACCTAATGGACCTTCACAGCTGATCCATCTGGTCCGCACTACACTCACACTCAATAAGCCCCTCTGTGGATCTGGCGAGAGAAAGAGAGCAGTGAGAAGAGAGACGTTGGAGAGTGAGAGAGGTGGGGGGGGGCGGGGGGAGAGAAAGAGACAGTATTTCCTATCTCATAAAAGCACGATAGAATCATTCTACTCTATATGACCTGTCACTTCTCTGGGGTTAATGTTATAATTGTCATGATGGGTTCTTCTTCAGATGTTTCCTGATGGCGACATGGACGACTGTTAAACTGCACTGTGTCTCTTACAGGAATGGGAGTCAAAGAGAGGAACTTGAGCCATGGCTCTATCAGTCAAACTCTGTCAAGCTGTCCCCAACAGAGACTCAATGCTGAGGATCCACATCCTCAGAATCAACACAGGATTCCCCCTCCGGTGTTTATTTTAGCGCAGTAGATACATACCACCACTAGAGGGAGCACTGTTCCATAGATTCCTTACAAGCCCCTGTTTAGAGGGGATTGCAGGTTAGTTAACCAGGCCCAGGCTTTTGGGGAGAGTGCAGGGGTGTGAACCAGGGACACAGGGGAGGACCGAGGGCGGAGCCATGTGTCCTGGAGGAGAGAGAGCGAATGACGAAGGGCCAAATGTTAATGGAGGGAGGAAGGTGTCAGGTCAGGGGTCAAGAAAGCAACGTTTTGTGGTGAGAGATTATTTGGTTTATTTGGACTAAAAGACGACCCACACTTACACAGTGCTTTTTAGAGTGTGTCCTTTTGGCTTTCCGTACCAGTCGTACTGAAAAAGCCACAACTACTGTTTCATACTGTAAATACTATATACAGTATATACTTTGATTATATCTACTGTGTAACATTTTTTTTCAATTGATTTCCTATCAAATTGATTAAACATAACATTTGAGAAATACAGTGTCTAACAAAATAGTGCTAAACTGTAAATATACACTTCTCGTATCATTTGTCTCCTGCCATGTCTGATTACATAGTGATTCCTGGCTGTACATTCAGTAGTTTCTCTAAGCACATTAAATGTGTCACATAATTACTCAAATGATGTCATCGCTTGACTTTTTGCACTTTAGTGATCTAGCAACTTGGATAAACGGAATACTGTACAATAAACACGAACATGATCCTGTTGGTCAATTCCTTTTGTCACATCACAACGCATGTTATTGGTTTACCTCACGACACACTGCAAGCACGAAAAGCATGTTCATATGTGGCCTGTGCAACATACTGTGCATCGTCGCATACATTCAATGTATGAAAACCACTATTAAAGAATAGAAATGTGCACGTCAAAACACCTAACTTATATACAAGTGTGAAGGCCATTCAGGGCACAGTCGGAGGCAGGCCCATTTGACTTCAGCGTGGGGTATCACAGGTGGGTCTAGTCTTGTTTAGTTTGGGTCTAATGGTAAGGTTTTGTCTGATGTGTAGGTAGCATTTAGTTAAGTAAAGATGTTGTCTGGTGTCTAGGTTTGGTGTTATAGTATCATGCGTGGTCCGTTGGTGTCCAGTCACACAGCGTTACACCCCACATGACTGCGTGACGGCCTATGAGATAAAAAGGGGCGGGGACTGGTTGGACGTGGGCCACAGGAAGGGATGTCACCTTAGAACAGGAGGTAGTACAGCCAGTACAGGATGTTGACGACCAGGAAGGCGAGGGGGAAGAGGGTCCGTGCGCGACTGTCGATGTTGTGGGGGTTCTGCACGCTGAACACAGACGCGGCGCGGTGAGACGCGTCTTTGAAGGACCCCAGGCCACACCCCCGGCTCAACCTCTTCTCAGCCTCCAAGCCCGCTCTGGTCACCAATTGGTCGGCGTGTTCCTCCTGGGCGGGCTCTAGCTCCGCTTGTTGATCGGGTTGGTTGGACATCACCATGGGGATGGAGCCGTTGCCGTTGGAGTCGTGGAACTCCCTGAGCAGATCCTGACAGACGGACAAACAAGGCAAACCGGTCAATAACAGATCAAACAGTCCAGTCAATCTCATTTGTCTGCCACACTTCTTTTACGATGTTCAGTATCCAGTTCAGAGATCACGATTCAACAAGACTACCAGGCTGTGCTGTGATTGGAGCCAAGCCAGCCAGTCTCACCCTGTGCAGGTCTCCCAAGGTCTGATGCTGCATGGTGCAGAAGTGGGCGCAGGCGTACTCCAGCAGGGCTCCGAAGATGAAGGTGAAGCAGATGCCCAGGTAGACGTCGATGGCCTTGATGAAGCAGTTGGCGTTGGGCAGGGAGGTGCGGGCGCCCATCATCAGCGTGGTCATGGTCAGCACCGTGGTCACGCCTGGAGGGAGCACCGCAGGAACGGACGTCGCAGAGAAAGACCACACAACACGTTTGCTTTCGCTGCAGCAGGGATTGTGCTACGTTACTGTGACAGATCGAAAGCCAGACTGTTATTGAAAGCAGTTTGCAGGGGGAAATTTAACTTATTGATCTCCAGCCTGCAGTCAAATTGCTCTCCCTTCCACCCAAGGCCAAACGAATTATTCAATTGATTTCATTGAGCCATCTCTACAGTCGAAAGCGGGTCTGGACGGACGGAGGACTGACCGATGCAGGTGCGGGCAGGGACGGAGCTCTGGCTGATCCAGAAGGAGACCCAGGACAGCACCACCAGCAGCGTGGAGGGAACGTACGTCTCCAGGATGAAGAACAGCACGTTCCTGCGCAACGCAAAGTGCAGCACCAGCTTTGGATACAGCCCTGAGGGTGCACACACACACACGGACACACGCACGAACACAGACACACACATACACATACATGCACAAGTCATCAAGTAACAGGGAAAGTCCACAGTGCCAAATAATTAAACCGGGCCTCCTTTCCAAGTGCAGAGAACGTATATGTAGCTCATATACAGTAACAGCATGTTTTGTACTGTAGCTGTGTGGACAGTATTTCTGTGTGTGGAGATGCAGACACAGTGCTACAGTACCGGTCTCATAGACAGCCTCTGACACAGTTGTGTAGTAGCTCTCCACACTGTACTGGGCCAGCCTCAGGGTGTCCAAACCCTTTACTGAGTCATTCCCTCTGGTCCAATAGAACACCACATCCTGCAGGTTATAGCCCCCTGAAAGCACACACACACACATATTGTACCGCCCAGAGTACAGTAACATGCGATGGCCAAGCTGTCCGTGGGTGTTGTGTTGTGTTAGGCTGGTGCGGGGAGGTGAGAGGTCACCAGATACTCACAGCTCTCCAGCTGCAGAGTGCACACCTGTCTGTCCATGGGGTACTTGGTCAGGTCCATGTTGCAGGCGATGGTGGCAGTGATGCTGACGAACACGCAGGGAGAGAAAGGGAGAGTCCACGCTCAGGGTACAGATGCCACGGTACGTTGTTTACTTTGAACAGGTTGAAAATGAGGAGGACCGTACCGGAGAGCGTAGAGAACCGTTCCGTTGCTGAAGATGCGGATGAGGCGGTTCTCCACGGTGACGTCGTGCAGGAAGGAACGTTTGGAGTCGGGGATGAAGGTGTCGGGGATCCACAGGAGAGAGACCAGGCGACCGTCCACGCTCACGCTCTCGTTACCGGGGAAGACTAGGCGGGAGTCTCTCCAGCGCTGGCGCAGGAAGATGGTGGCTGTGTAGTCCTGGTGGACAGGAGGAGGAGGGAGAGGATGAGATGATGGAGGGGAGGAAGGCATGGAGGAGAGGTGGAAGAGAGGTGGGGAAGGAGAAGAGAGGAGGAGAGATGTTTGATGGGAGGGATTGATTAAATAGAGAGAGTCAGCCAGCTGTAGAGACAGAGACATGGCAAACGTAGTTATTGCTTCACCAGACATATTCAGGAGGGAACTGTACCATGTTGATCTCTGAGATGGCATCGATGCTGGCAATATCCAGGCTCATGCCAATCTCAACAGGACCCTCTGGAGGGGAGAGGGATAGATGGAGGAGAGAGGGGCAAAGAAAGGAGAGGCAGACAGAAAGATACAACTCTGATTGAATAAACAGAAGAACAAGAGAGTGAGAAGACAGAGAGAGAGAGAAAGGGAGAGAGAGAGAGAGAGAGAGAGAGAGAGAGAGAGAGAGAGAGAGAATGCAGGAACAGTTGAAAGAATGATGGACAGGTAGAGAAATCCATTGGAGAGAAGGAGAACACTGGTCTTTGTGAGAGTGAAAGTAGGTTGCCAGTGGGCTCTCTGAGGAGAGCGCTGAGCGGGGGGGAGTCACCATTGAAGTTGGGCCTCAGGTAGCGGTTGTATCCCTTCATCAGCTTCTGGATGGTGGGCTGCAGCTGGGAGTCATTCCACTCTCCCCAGGCATGGCCAGGGAACATGCTCACCCTGGGGAGAGAGGAGGGAGGGTAGGGGGGAGGGAGGGAGACAGTGCAGAGAGAAGGGAGATGAGAGAAAGGGAGGGAAATGAAGATACAGGCAGGGAGGTAGAGTAAGAGAGAGAAGGGGGGAAGGGAGAGAGAGTAAGAGAGAGGGAGAGAGAGAGACAAGGAGAGTCAACAGGTAGAGAGACCATTCGTGAACAGTATCATTGACCTTCTGCTTGTTTGAGCATAGACCGTTTGACCTCTCACCTCTGTGTGAAGGCCAAGCTCAGGGTTAGAAACATCAGCGGTTGAGCAGGCATCGTGGAGAACAGGGCACAGGTCAGCAGCTAGCCAGGAAGACAGAGAGGAGACTCAATACCAGCAGAATATCAATGTGTTCTTAGAATCTTTTCTGCCATGTTTTTTTGGGGTTTTATGAGAGCCCAACTCAATTTCATTAATAGTACATTAAGGAACTTAAGACCTGCTAATAAGAGCTTATTAAAAAGAGTAAAATCCAAGTCTGTTCTGAGAAGCCCTTGAAGTAATAATTAATGCAAGTCTTTTTTATTTTAAACGTTCCCTCCCGGCAGAATAACAGATGTTGTGCTTCTTTTTCACCACAAGGGTGCAGTACTCACACAACAGAATAGACCTCAGCTGGAACACTTTTAATGACTGAATGTGTCTCCAGAGCCTGACAGGAATTTTAGTCTCTCTTATATTTCATAAGAGAAATACAATTAGAAGAAATGCATACATGCACACAGACCCACGCACATGTTCCCCTCCATGTGTGTTCTGTTCCCTGCTGTTACTTAGGGCTCATTATTGCAAGGCTCTCTCCGTCTGTCTTTCTTCTCTCTTTCTCTTTCTTTCTCTCTCGCTTTCTCTCTCTCTCTTCCACGCACAAACCCCCCCAGACACGCGCTTCCTCAAAGCAAGCCACTGCCGGGCAAAGGAAGCATTATGGATCATTCAGGGCAGTTTATCAAACTCTATCATTTGTTCATGCCCTCACTAATCTCCCAGACCTGTGAATGCATCATCAACCTCTGGTCTCTCTTGCTCTGTGAGTCCTTCGCAGCACATCCTCTCAAAGTGAGAAGCAACATCAAAATGTTATTTCAAAATAATGATATCCTCCTCATCAACATGAACTTAGAAGTGCATTTAAAGTACATGACGTGATACAAAGGTAATATATATCATATACAAAACAGTTCTGACACTACACACGTTGCATATTTGCCATATAAGACAGTATGTGTGTATACTGTGTGCATACTCCTGGTTCTTGCTTATTTTTCCTAGAGCCCCACTGCTCCCTGTGTTCCCCTCCTTCTCTCCTTCTCAGTGTCTCACATCTTCCCTCCTGTCACTTTTTTTTACAGATGACATCACACTCATCTACATTTTGTTCCTCGGCATTGTCTTTACATCCGTCCATCCGTCCCCCCCCTCTCTCTCTCTCTGCAACCTATCTATCCATCCATCCATTCATTTATCCATCTATCCCTCCTGTTCTCCTCCTGTCCTCTGTCTCCCCCTGGTTAGTTACCTGTAGAGTCTGGTGCTTCAGAGTGGCCCTCTCCCACTACACTCCTCCTCCGTCCCTCCTTATGATCCTCTTAGTCTGGGTTCCGCGCCTCCTCTCCCTCTTCTCTCTCCTGCTCAGACCTCCTCCTGCTGCTCCTCTATCCGTGTCTCTCTTTCTATTTTCCTCTGCTTCTCTCTCTTTCTACCTTCTCTTCTTCTGGTCCACTTTCTTTCTCTCTCTCAGTCTCTCTCTCTCACACTCTCCGTTTTGTGCCAGCGTCTTTTCCTTTGTGTGCTGCTCCTCTCTTGCACTCTCAGGGCATTCCTCCACTCCTTTCTGTCTGTCTCTTTCTCTCCTCTCTTCTCTTCTCCTCCCTCGCTCCGTCTCCCTCGCCTGTCCAGTCACTGGGATGTTTCTCTCAGCCTGTGTGTTTATCCAAATGATTCCCACAGGTATTCCTGGGTAGCAATCGATCTCTGTCAGTGGCTAATGACACAGCGTGTGTATTACTGGGTCTGTGGCATCTGTGTGTGCGCGTGAGCGTTGTGTGTGTGTGTGTGTCTGAGCTCCAATACGTCTCCCTACTCCCCCTCGATTTCATGCTCATTTCTCATTTTATAACCTACCAGCCCCCACTCTTAGAGCTATGTCTCACACCCTGCCGTAGAATGTGCAATTCTCTCTCGTCTCTTCCTCTACACGGTCTTCTCTCTCTCCGTCTCTCTCTCTCCCTCTCTCTCTCCCATGCTTTCTCGCTCTTCCTCTATCTCTCTCGTCTTGTCTCTCTACTCTCATCCCGTGGCTCCTCTCTCTCTGTTCTCTTATGTTCTGTCCTTTCTCTCTCTCCTCTCTCTCTCCTCTCTCTCTCGTCTCTCTCTCTCTTCTCTCTCTCTCTCCTTTCCTATCTACCATCCACCCCTCTTTTTCTATTCACCTCTGTCACTCTCTCTATCTCTCTTGCCTCCTTTGTCACATCCACACACTTGCACCCTATCAACCTCTGCCCCCCCAGGTGTCTCCGCCTCTCCATCTCCTCTTGATCCAATTTGCTCTGACACCCCGCCTCCTCCATGGGCTCTGATGTGCGCTTCAGTTAGA
>BROE01000006.1:13481804-13519304 GCA_036571765.1 Plecoglossus altivelis
CCTCCATCCTGCCTGTCTGTTTGCACCCCTGCCTCTTTCCCTTTCCTGCTTAATGTTCAATATAAATTCTAAAGTTAATGAATGTGCAGAGTAGAGGTAAACAGCTCCTCACCCTGCACCAGGTGCCTGAACACCACATCACAAACTGATTTCCAATCCATATCATTAAACTGCACAACAAGCACCAGGCTCCCTATTGAGGCATGGGCATGTTTTAGTGATGCTGTGTTGGGGCTGAGACTGGATAGCATATATGCATGCGTGTGTGTGTGCGTGTGTGCGTGTGTTTGTGTGTGTGTGTCCGCGCACACACTCCTCGAAACTGATTCACACTGTCACAGACAATCAGGTCTAGAATTCAGTCATTGATTTGGTTTAGTAACTCTCTACTCCTACTTTAAGGGCTATTCATCAGCTTGGGTTCAAAGGTTGACATTTACTCATTTACATTTTCTCTCTCTCTCTCTCTCTCTCTCTCTCTCTCTCACACACACACATGCAGGCACACACTTATATACAAACATACCTATTGAATACTCTCACACGCATTTACACAGACCCTTGCAAACAAACACACACTTTCACACACAAACGCACACAATCAAACACACCTGCCACCAACCCTCCGCCACACCTAAACCCTCCACTCCATTCATTCCAGCATTTGCCCCCTGCCCACCCCACATATTAACCAATCTCCCTCCCTTCCTCCTTTTGTCCCCCAATCACTTCCTCATCTCCCTGTTCAATCTAGAAGGCCAGCATTTCATTCAGATGACACCATGGAGCTTATTCATGCTGCTGTCCACAGAGCCGTAGTCCAGAAAAATTGAAATGTTGCCGATCGAGCGTGGCCCGTGATTTGTCGACCTATCCCCCACGAACAAATGGGAATGTCAAGCCAGCACTGGTGAGGAGATGGACGTGGATAAATCTCGGCAGAGTGACCCTGACAGCAGCCAGCAGCATACAGGCTTACCCCCCCGGGCATCACTCCTCCCCTCCTCCCCTCCTACCCACCACAAGCTGGGTCACCTGTAGCCCTACACCTCGCCTCGCTTCTCTGAACATTGCCAGCCTCTCTGTCTCCTTCCATCTCTCTCTCTCCCACCCTCCTCTTGACCATGCGAAGCCACTCAGAGCATAGACACATAGACACTCCCCATCTCCTCCCTTTGCCCATCAGTCCCCTCCCTTCCCTCCTTCCTCAACCATGTCCTTCTCTCCTCTCCTCTCAACTCTTTCGCTTTACTTCACTCCTTCCTCCTCCGACGTCCTCCCTCTCTCCTCTCCTGCGCTCCCTCTCTCTTCTCCTGTGCTCCCTCTCTCCTCTCCTGCGCTCCCTCTCTCCTCTCCTGTGCTCCCTCTCTCCTCCCCTGTGCTCCCTCTCTCCTCCCCTGTGCTCCCTCTCTCCTCTCCTGCACTCCCTCTCTCCTCCCCTGTGCTCCCTCTCTCCTCTCCTGTGCTCCCTCTCTCCTCTCCTGTGCTCCCTCTCTCCTCCCATGTGCTCCCTCTCTCGTCCCATGTGCTCCCTCTCTCCTCTCCTGTGCTCCCTCTCTCCTCTCCTGCGCTCCCTCTCACCTGCACTCCCTCTCTCCTCTCCTGCGCCTCACCTCTCACCCTATGCAACTCCTCTCTCTCCTGCGCTCCCTCTCTCCTCTCTCGTTGCCTGTCTCCTGTTGCCCCCCCCCCCCCCCCTCAGTGTGCTCACCTGGTTGTTCGTTGTGGGGTGGAGGAGGAGGTGTGAGGTCTGTTCTGCTGCTGTGGTGCCTCTCCTTAAAAACCTCTTTCTCTTCTCTTCCTTCTCTCTCCCTGGCGCTTCTCGTTTCCTGGTGATGGCGATTGGCCTTGAATCCTTTGGCCAAGGGTAGAAACTCCAACACTGACTTCATGAGACTCCCCCCCTCTCTCTACTCTCTCTCTATCTCTCTCTATCTACATCTCTTTTTCCTTCAATTACTCCCGCTCCCTCCCTTAGGAAAGGTTTCAAATTTGGGTCGGAGCCTGAGAGTTCATCTCAAACAGCACGTTCACACACGCACACGCACACGCGTGCGCACACACACACGGGAGGAGCTCAAGGCATTAACAGTTGATTCTCTGAGCCAGTGGGGAGTGAACCCAAAATGTGTTGATTTATCTGATATCTATCATTTCCAAATCTATTAAAGCATATTGTGAGCCTGGAGTCTTCTACCATCCCCTAGCTCTCCCCACATACACACATACATACACACACACACATACATAGACACACAAACACACACACATACATAGACACACACATATGCACACAGACATATACACATACACACATACATATCCACAAACTCATACACACATACACACACTGTTGTGTTTGTCATCCAGGGTTGAGGAGGTCTCAGGTCAATAAGGGTCAGAGTTCAGGACCAGAAGCTGGAGGCTGTCTGTGTTCTGCTCCGCCAGCCCAACCCTAAAGAAGATTTCAGGGGTTTGGTGCTTGTTATGAATCCATGAGTGTTTGAATTTGCTTACTACACCATGTGCCTCAGTACTGTGGCTCTGCTCTCTCTCTCCCTGCCGTGTGCATCCTCTCTCTCTCTCTCTCTCTCTCTCTCTCTCTCTCTCTCTCTCTCTCTCTCTCTCTCTCTTTCCATCCTGTTCCAACTCTATGTGTCTCTCTTTTATCGCTCTTTCTGCTCAGTCATGCAAGGCAAAGGCCAGAACACCTGTTTGTTAAGGACTGAAAAAAAGGAATTGTGTTCAGACTGCACGGAGACCTCAGTAAACATGCTGTATCATTTCAAGTTGAAAAGAAAGCCTTTCTGCACAGAATAATAAACTCACTGAACACACAGAATAAGGTGGCCTATTCTCTGACAAATCAATATCATTCTACAACTGGCCTCCTTTTTCTTTTTTTAATAGATTGTCATGATGTGTTATGGGCTGTTGGCAACCATTCATAGGTCCTCATGGATTACCCAGTAGATGTTGGAAATGCATGTATTGTGTTTTCTAAAGGATCCAGGGGATGAACCTCTATCTCAATTTAATTTCAAAGTCACGCATTCAAGTGCTTTATTGGCATTTTACGAAATAAATAGCTGGAGCCAACACAGCGTACAGCACATACCAATCAAGATATATACACAGGCTACATACGTGCACACCATCTCTCCAGCTCTCATCTCTCTCTCCCTCTCTTTCTCTCTCTCTGTCGCTTTACCTCCACACCTCTCCTACTGGCTCAGTCTTCGTGTTTGATTTGAGGGGATTGAGGCAGCAGGCTGCTGGTCCACAGCCTCCTTCCACAGGCCTGCTGGGATGCAGCTAACTGGCAGCTGTGACTGGGCTCAGAAGAAACCAACACGACCACTTTCCTTGGAGGGTCTCTCCATCTCTCTCTCTCTCCTCTCTCTCTCGCTCTCTCCTCTCTCTCTCTCTCTCTCCGTCTCTCTCCCTCTTCTTTTTTTCTCAGTTTCTTTTGCCTCTCTCTTTTTCTTGTTTCTTCTCTTGTTCTCTCTCCTTTCGCTCTCCATCTCTCTCCCTCCTGTCCCTTCTCCTCTTTTCTCTCTCTCCTTCTCTCCCCTGCCTCTCTCTCTCGCTCTCTTCATACATACGTCTCTCCCTCTTTCCATCTCTCTTGCTCACTCAGGCGTTGGCTTCTTCCCCTGCCAATCATCCCTCTGTCCTCCGGGAGTGTTGGAATGCTATTATCAAGGATCATGAAGTTACAGCCTGGTGTCAATGTACTAAACACGACCAAGTACAGCCAGAGTCAGCACTGGAAGTGGACATGCGCATGCATAAACAGATCGTGAATGCCATCGTGCATTGATTGGTGGGGCATCGATAACAAACGCAATAGCCGTTTCCAAGGAGACGTGTAGATTATAGGATGTTACCCCATGAAAAGATCTATCATATTCACCGTTGTCAGAGAGATGACTTTGATGTGCCCTGGGTGAAGCCTACACAGTTAGGGTGAAGGAGAGAGAGGAGAGAGAGAAGGAGAAAGAGAGAAGATCTCTAGAAGACAGGGGGATGGAGAGACGGGTGAAGAGGGAGAGGGCAGGTTGTGGAGGGAGTTCAGGTCTGCTAGTGGTGACAGCAAACAGGGTTTTCGGTTGGTTGAGTAGAGGAATCTCAGGCTTCCTAACTACCCTCCATCCACCCCCTTCTCTGTCTCTCTCATCCTCCGCTTGTCAGCTCCTCAGCTGCTCCTTGGCTTGTCTCCGTCTCTCTGCTCGTCTCGTCTCGTCTTTCATTGGAGAGACGCTTGTTACGGACAAACCTTGGGCTCATCTCTCTTTTACATCCCCCCTCCCTTATCTTTTCTCTCCCCCCTCCTCTCTTCTCTCTCTCCTGCTTCTCAGTCTTGGTTCTCTCCCTGCCTCTGACCAGGATGTCTAATGAGTGCAACCTGGCAGTGTGTCAAGATAGAACAAAGCATGCTCGCCCATCCCACTCTTTCTAATCAGGTGTAATATCAATCGCTTTCTAAGTAAGTGTTAGAGTTTTCAGTGCAACCTCTCTCTCTCTCCCTCTCTCTCTCTCTCTCTCTCTCCCTCTCTCTCTCTCTCTCTCTCACTCTCTCAGCCTTGCTCCCACGGGGGCTCTGGTCTGAGTCCCCTTCAAAAACACAGTAACCCTGGCAACCAGACCGAGAAAAGACATGTCAGGGGTAAATGCGCACGTGAGCCTCGCAGATCACAAGATGCTTCGGACCATTAGTCCTCTCCCCACAGCTACCAGGGGGAGGAGCTGGGTAGTCTTCCCCCAGTATTCCCAAGGTTAAACTTCCCACTCCCTCCTCCTCTTCTGTCACCTCTCTTCTCCATCGAGTTCCTTTTCAGGCTTCCCTACATTGCTGCTTGTCCCCTTCCTGGTCATTAGTGCACCCATGGCGGTATGCGTCATAGCCATTGGTGCAGCCAACATCCCTGCTTGCTGCTTCCACAAGTCCATCTTCACCCCAGTCCTGTTCCTAAACCTGGCCCTTCTTCAGTCAGACCGCTGACCCGTGGTCTCTCCATCCCAGATTACACACAGTGCTGCCTGGAGCCTGTGCTGTCCCCTCCACGTGTCTCCACATAGAATGCAGATGAGCTGCGCGTCAGGGTGTGTTAGTGTCCTGGTCCGGGGCCCACCCCTTCAGGGGTCCCAGAGATAGAGTGGGAGCCTAAGGGGCTGAGGTGAGACAGCCCCCCCCTACCATCCCCCTGCCAACAACACCACCACCAGCACCACCTGTCAGCCTGGCTTTGCAGGGGTGGGGGCAGGGAGGAGGAGAGCCCTGGCCTTTGTGCTCCCTGGAGAGAGGGGCCCTGCTGGGCACTGATGCTAGCTGCTCGGTTCACGTTGGGAGACCGGCGAGAAGAGGTACGCTTCGATGGAGACTCCTTCACCACACACACACCTCTGCGCGCGCACAGGGGTTGTACACACGAGCACTGCTCTGACACATGCACGTTAGCACTCGCAGACACACACTCATGCACGCGTTGCTCACATGCACATGCAAGTATGTACTGCAGACACACACACACACACACAACCAGCCGCCTAGGGGGGACAGCGCAGACAAATTAGCATGCACCAGTTGATTGGTCGAGGGACCAGCTGTGCATCTGGCAAATGATTTGAAAATGAACAGAACTTCCAGTACTGACATCCTCTCAACAGTGGGAATTGAAACGTAAATATAGACATGGCAGCGTCCTGTACTGCACATACAGTGAGATACTGTAGCCAGAAGAAGAAATGCTGTGAATACATTTGTATTCATTGGTGAGTCTTCTGCATGAATGACTTGACTCTACTAATTGCTGTATGTGGCATTTGATGAAGGCTTGGGATTCCTTCTGATTATTTGTGCTGGTGCGTGTTTGCAAAAGTAATTAGGTTTGGGTTTGAGAAACTGGATTTTCAGCTCCAATATTGACAGTAATTCTTCTTCAGCTCCCTGGATAGTTGTCTACCGGGGGGTAACAAGCCTGAAGTTTTAATGGCACATGTATGGAAGGTAAACTCATTTATTTCTGGTGCGAACGTCCGGCTATATCCAGGCTCCCTAGCGTGATGTCCAGAGACACACTTCAATAAGTTTCCTCCACGGCAATATTACCAGCCTCTCCTATCGCCTCCTCCCTTCCACTCTTCCTCTCCTTCTCTCTCCCTCTCTCCTTATTTCTCCATTTCGTTTCCTCTCAATGATTTCCCTCCCGCACCTAATTTGTCATCTCCCTGACTCCTCTGCCTTCCTTTTACTCTTTCGCATCTCCACCATCCTCTACTTTTTCCACCTCTCTTTTTCCACATTCACAACAGCGTCACCAGTGTTCACCTGGCTGTCTCCGACTGTCCCCCCCGTTCCTGATGAACTGGTGCTCTTCTGCAGCCTGATTAGATGCCAGACCTCAGCCGTCACAGCGTTCACGCAAGCAACAGTAAAGGGCGTTGTGGGCCAGAGGGACCGAGCGCCCGCAATGAATGAGTTTTGCTCGCCTGTCAGAGTTCTTATTCTCCACCCTTCCCTGCCTCTCCCCTGCCTCTCCCCTGCCTCTCCCCCGCCTCTCCCCTGTCTCTCTCCTGCCTCTCCCCTGCCTCTCCCCTACCTCTCCCCCGCCTCTCCCCTGCCTCTCTCCTGCTTCTCCCCTGCCTTTCCCCTACCTCTCCCCTGCCTCTCCCCTGCCTCTCTCCTGCCACTGCCCCGCCTCTCCCCTGCCTCTCCCCCGCCTCTCCCCTGCCTCTCCCTGGGGGAACAGGAAGAGAGAGCAGGAGAGAACTGCCAACACTCAGTTCATCCTCTCTCCAGACGATTCATCGAAGCAAAACTCTGCATGAGCTGGGGGGGCAAAGAGGACTGTGTATTTACTCACACCCAGGACCAAAGCACCAGCAGCAGTCGTTGGTGTTATCGCCTCAACATAAGCTGCTCACATAAGCTCATGCGGCCATGTGATTTGATCTAGGCTTGAGTTTATTCTATCTTGATCTGGCCTACATTAAACTGTACACAAACTCTTCTGGGCCATGTTGAATCTAAGCTGCCCGTCCACATGTGTAACACCTCATCGGTAATTTAGGCGTTTCCTAACACGATCCTCGCCCTGTATGTAAGCGGCGAGGGGACAGGCAGTCCACTTGCACGTGTGTGTGTGAGTGTGTGTGTATGTGTGTGTGTGTGTGTGTGTGTGTGTGTGTGTGTGTGAGTGTGTGTGCGCGTCAGGGCATCGACGCTTTCGGCACGTGTGCGTGTCATGTTGGATGACTAATAAAAAGCATCTTTCCTCTTCTCCTCCTTCCAGTAACGAAGCAGCTGCAACATGCAGCAGCTAGCAGACTCGTCCACACTGACCGCATCACTGAAGCCCCTGGGCGCAGGCCAGATCGATCAGCTAGTGGTGCGGCACCTGCCTACGCACGCACACACATGACATGCACACACACACACAATTAACATGCACACCCACGCATGTACACACATACATGTACAAATAATCATTTCTCCCACACAGCACTGCCCATGCTTTGGCACACAGCTAGATCAGGCAATCAAACTGTCATTGATTTCTCTTATTATCTTTAGTAGAGTGGACATCGAGGCTTTTGGAAAGTAATGAAAATCTAAGCAGACTCCAGATAATCGTTTTTGGAAGAGATAGACAACAATGGATGTCTGGTAATTGTGCATTGAACAAAGCCAATGTGCACTTTCCACAGGCCCCACTTGGAGGTGTGGAAGTCTGCAGTTCTCTTTGTGACCACTAGAGAGACCCTCTCGCTCAGAGACGACAGCCCTCCCGTCAGTGAAACGTCCTCGGTGCTGTTTCTCTCTCTTTGTTCAGCCCAGGTCTGCCGCTGTTATCTTTGTCTCCACCTGAGCAGACGTGTCAGTCCAGTGAAGTGAACAAACAGACATCTTCACCGTTCTCTGCCTCCATCTGGACCTGGCCCACAGGATGTTGTTACATGTAAACAGATGGGCTTGATGAGGAAGCGCACTGCTTCGATATGTTTGTGCTCTCTTTTGGGGGGGCTTCCCCACTCCTCTCCTCTCCCCTCCTCTCTTCTCGCCTCTCTTCTTCTCTTCTGTCCTCTCCTCTGTTCCCCTCTCCTCTCCTCTCTCTTTCCTTCTGTCTCCTCTCCTCCGCCCTCTCTCTCTCTCTCTTCGCTTTGCTCGTAATTAAGCTCTGTGTTTACATGTTGACATGGCAAATATTTCAGGAGGCAATAGTACTGATTCATATGCACACACGCGTGTTTGAGCCATCAGCGCTGTTTGTTGTCCTTAAACCACAGTTTTCCCCATATCATGTATATATAAGCCCGAATCAGGAGACATGAGGGGATCACTTCTCTCTGCGCGTCTCCGAAGAAGACAGGGCTTGTTCTCCTCTGAAGGAGCGGACAGAACATTCTGGAACCGTGCTACGAGGAAGTGAGAAGAGACAGCTCAGAGGAATGTGCGACCGGAGGATTCAGGATTGACTGGATCTCAGCTGATAAGCTGGAGCGGAAGGTGCCTCCCCTCCTCAGAAACGATGTTCTGAGTTATCCGGGACCAGTTCCACGTCTGAAACATTCTTCTTCTGTGTTATTGTTAGAAATTGTTTGTTTGTTTTTTGGGCGACTTGACTGTTTGTAAATGATACACCTCCGATGTTCTGTCCAAAAAGAAGCATGGAGGAGCGATCGGCCGAACGTTCAGGCGAGGACGTGAAGTCGGAGGGGACGTCTGTATTGCCACTGTGAGTGTCAGGAGTGTGTGTGAGTGTTTACACACAACAGGATGGCTGGAGCTGCGTAGGTCTCTTCTAAGTAAAGCATTGGACTCAAGGACGTGTCTTCAAGCTGGCGTTCTGCTCCGGAGTTGACTAAACAGACCTGACAGTACATGGCTTGTTTTAGTAAATAAAGACGCGTGCATGTGCGCCGGTTTCGGTGTGTGTGGGTGTGTTTTGGGTGGAAGGATGTGGGGCAGTTTGCCATATCATTTGGGATAAGCCCCCTCCGATGCCTGATACTCACCTTCAAACCATTACAGAAATACAAACAAGCACATGCGCTCCCTCACACGCATCTTGTCCACAATATAACATCATCGTCCCAGCGGCATCACGTCTGCTTTCCAATCCTATCACGAACACCGACAACCCTCAGGAGCGATTGAAGTTCATCGCGGATGCAGAACCGATGCGGACAATACACTTCGCGTCTTTGAAATAGGGGTATTTCTTCCGGAACATTATTCGGTGAATATCACCCCCCCTGTCTCCAACCTCCCCACCCCTCCGACACTCGTTGACAGGTCTGGTATAATCCCTACTTAGTCTGAGTTGACTGTATAAACAGCACAAACACAAACACTCACACAAGGCGTGCACAGACCTGCTCCCAAACCCTCAGCCCACCGCATCCACCCCTATATTTGTTATTCAATCCAAGCAGGTGTTTGCGCGTCTTTGTACATAGTGTGTTTGCGCGTTGGCTTTAGGTGTGTGTATGAAAGTACGACGCATGTTTGTCTGTGTGTGGTTGGGTGCGTATTCCGTTAGTCAGACAGGTGAATGTAAGTCAGGTAGCAGGTGAAGGTTGAGGATTTATCGTTTTTTAATGCTAAGCAATAATTCCTCCACCTCAGGCTACAGGATATAGATCTCTCATGATCAACGGATTCTGTTGGTTTTGGACAGAGATGATGCGTTTCATTAGACACATGCTATCCATGCTAGTGCTCAGCCACATGCTCAGCTGTCACAACAGGAAGCTGCTCTCTGCAGGCTACTCTCAGGAGAGAAACGAACAGTGTTGGAAAAGCTCCAGGATTGGATGCGTTGACAAAAGTGAAGACCCTCAGTTGAATACGGTTAACACATGTGTTGTCTGGTAAATGTTGGTGTTGTGGAAGGAACACAGTGTGCCAGCAGAAAGGATGAGGAGTTCAAGCTTTTTAAGAAGGCCAAAACTAACAGGACAACTTCAAGAAGAACATGTCAGTATGAACTCCCTGGCTAAGCCAACTGAAGACTTTAACAAGGGTGGAAATTGGATCTAAAGCACATCCATACATAACAAACCCTTCAAACTGATTGAAAGAGAGTTCCAGAAAATAGGATTGGCACTCACTGTACTAGTATTAGTATTTACCGTAACAGGGCTGATGGACTGACACGTCATGTCAACTGTCTCTTCCTCATCACACCAGCTAGAGGATAGAGGCTTAGGAGCCAGCACAGAAACCTGCAGTTTCAGGGTCGTTAATCAGATATGACGCATTGGCACTTTGACCCCTGACACCCTTTGTCACGATTCACAGTTACACATTTGCATGTTTCTGATGAAGACTGAGCACTTTATTACTATTTTTTTCTTAAGAGGGATCTTTCACAACACAACAACCAATGAAATGTTTTTTTTGGCAGAAACTCGGAAACTGAGCTTAAAGGTTTTACGGTGTGTTTGAAGACCAGGGTGAAAACCTTCTCTGTAGCCCTTCCTGTCATCACCTGTCTACTTTGTTTCGACGAGTGTCTGGTATAAGGGGTACACCACAAATATCAGGCTGCAATTCCAGGAACCTTTTAAGAGGAGAATATCTTTCACTCAACCTCTTTACGTAACGTTCCCAGTTCTCAGACTGTCCCTGAAGACGTACAGGTGATCTTCAAACTGACCCAGAATGTTTGCTTTAATAAGTGATCTAATTTGCATACGATCTTGAAATTTGTGAGCCTGCCAATGAATCTCGATTTCACAGTGAGAAGAGGTTTCATATTTTCATTTTGGCTTCAACTGATATGGGAACATTTAAGACCCATCAATGGAAACTCTTCAGGGCCATCAGTTATGCAAATATAAGTCTGAGTTACACTCTGGCATAAATGAGAAAACTGAGTCAATGTCCTCTTAGCCGGCCAACTCAATGTGTGCCAGGTTGGATCGTTTGTACAAACTGTTAGATTATTTTATTCCATCTTCTGCCTCTCGCTCTCTCTGTGTACAAATGTGTGTTTGTATATGTGTGTGTTTCAAGATTTACACATTTATAAGAGAAAGTCAAGCATTCGATGTCATACAAATGTAAAACTATTTGTATATCTTTTATCTATAATATCATTACTCTTTCTTGTAGAGAATGGATCCAAAACAAATGACATGACTATTTGTTGTTTTAACTTGGTCCTTTACACAGTCAAAACATCTCAGATTGGGATATGTTATCACAGATGTTGACATGATGTCTCCCTTTAATGATGGGAACTGTAATCCTGGCCGGTTACATTGTCTAACAGCAACCTTATAAATACATGACATGTATGTATCCAGGCCTCCTGGGAAACATTGTACTTACTGTATAGGAGAGTGTCAAGGTTATTTGACGTTGTCATGTTTTTTTGTGAGTTTTTTTTCTTTTTTATTTCATTCTGGTCTCTTATCTGAGTACCACTCCTTGAATGTTCCTGTGTCCTTAGATCTGCATTCTTCCACAACTTGGGAAAACGACTGGGGCCTTGCTCTCACCTGAACAGTTAAACCTTCGTTTCCCACCCCTGCCCCCACCCCCTCCCTAAGACCCAGCACTCACCTCTACCACAGTCAGCAGGATCGGAGCAAGCAAGAGAGAGACAGCGAGAGGGAGGGAGAGGGAGAGAGAGGGAGAGGGAGAGAGAGACTAAGAGAGAGAGGGAGGAGAAGAAGGAGAGAGGTAAAGAATGTGGATTATCTCTGTTTGTAGGCATCAGTTAACCATCCACTGTGGGATCACGTTACACTGACTGGCAGGTTCTGTTGTCTCACTGGTCATCGTTTTCCTGACAGGATTGTTTTGTCCGTGTGTGTCTGTGTGTCTGTGTGTCTGTGTGTTTCCGTGTGTGTCTGTGTGTCTGTGTGTATCTGTGTGTGTCTGTGTGTCTGTGTGTGAGCAACCGTGTGTGCGTGTGTGTGAGCGACCATGTTTGTGAGTGTGCGTGTCTGTGTGTGTGTGTGTGTGTGTGTGTGTGTGTGTGTGTGTGTGAGTATGTGTGTCTATATGTCTGTGTGTGAGTGTGTGTGAGTGTGTGTGTGTGTGAGTGTGTGTGTCTGTTTGTGTGTGTGCATTGATTTTACTGTTCCTTGACCTTCTGCTCACCAACTATTATTTTGTTTTAATAAATGGCATTTCAGTGGATATAATTTAAAGTTTATTGATATAAAAAACAAAATGTTCTAGATTCCAAACCTTTTTTTTTATTACAGTTGAGTTTAAAATGTCAAACACACAATCTGAAATACAAACTTGGAAAGAAAAGATAAAAATGCATAAATAGACAAACAATACACAGTCATATAATACAAATATTTACACATTTCAATGGTACTTTTTACAACTTATTCTCTTTGTAACATTTCGAAACTAGAAAGTATTATTCATGGCAGTGAAGCTTTGTGTCATCAACAGAAAGCGCACTGCTCACTTTCACACCAACTTTCAACCAGTACACCATTTGAGTTTATAGACTCATTTTAGCATTAGCTGATCTAGAATCTACAAAGGACTGGGATTTGGTTGAGCACATGATAAGACTTCAGATGGCTGAGCTCTGTTAATCAGTCAGATCTCAGTGTAGGGTTCTGGGGACTGTTTGTCTGAAGCATCGGCGCTGAGTCAACAGTTCCTGTGGGAATCGGTCCCTTCTAACATGACAGTCCCACGCTAGCAAGCTCAACCCACCGTGTCAGCGCAAACCATCACTCCCAAAGTGTGTGTGTGTATTGTAACAAGTTTCCTTAGTTTTCTCCCCCTTTAATCTTTCTGTCTCTCCATTTATCTCTCTCTCTCTTTCTCTATCTCTCTCTTTCTTTCTCTCTCTCTAACCCTATATCTCTCTCTCTATCTTTCTCTCTCTATCTCTCTCTATCTCTCTCTGTAGGCTCCCAACCCGTTGCTAGTCAGAAGCTCAAAATCTCTCGTCTGACTCTCCAGTACAATTCAGTCTCTCTTGCCAGCCTTTTCACACCTCTGTGCCTTCTCTGGGATAAAGGATCCCTGATGAGCTCAGGCCTGGGTAGAAATGCCCATTATACTGACTGAGGATGGCACTGCTGTACCCCAGGGAGGATTGAGTGGGTGAGGAGGAGAGGGTAGGGGGAGGAGGCAGTGGAGAAGCCCATTCCGGTGCTCCGTGACTGGGAGAGTAACTACCAAAACCCCCGGACTGTGGAGGCCTCTGATTTCCATCCAAGGGCAGGTTGACGGACAGGGATCTGTTGAGCATGTCTCCACCAACCTCATTGGCTCCCCCAACTGCCACTCCAGACATTTCAGACAGGAAGCTGCTTAGGCAGGGGGCGGGGCCAGTGGAAGTGGGGGAGGGGATTCTCTCCGGGGTAGGGGACAGGTCAATGGCAGG
Organism: Plecoglossus altivelis; assembly: GCA_036571765.1. Classification (NCBI taxonomy): domain Eukaryota; kingdom Metazoa; phylum Chordata; class Actinopteri; order Osmeriformes; family Plecoglossidae; genus Plecoglossus; species Plecoglossus altivelis. Next base: position 13,495,184 of record BROE01000006.1, read on the forward strand.
GTTGCCATGGTGCTTGGGGCTGCCCCTCTCGTTATCACCGGACTCCGGACCCCCGCTTCCGTCCTCGCCACCGGACAGGACATCTGACTTTCTCTTCCTCTTCCTGCGGAAATTTCCGTTGTCAAACATCTTCTCACAGTTTGGATCTAGTGTCCAGTAGTTACCTTTTCCTGAGAGGAGAGGTGTGGAGGAGTGCATAAGAGATTAAACAAGTTTTAACACAATGACAACTCAATCAAACAATGACATAACATTGTTCATAAAATATTGATTTTTATGTCGATCTTCCTCTAATTAAAAAAGGAAACTTTGCCCACAGAAAATTAGGACTATTACCTGAGTGAAGTGTTTCAACAAAAAAAACTGTCAGTGCAGTCTTGAGTTCAAGCCTCAAGGTCAAAGGGAGAAGAGAGCAGACGTCAGGGGATCAGGGAGCGAGTCTTACCTGGGTCATCCTCGTCTCGTGGAACCTTCTTGAAGCAGTCGTTGAGGGACAGGTTGTGTCGAATGGAGTTCTGCCAGCCTGCCTTGCTCTTATTGTAGAAGGGGAAATTGTCAGCTACGTACTGGTAGATCTGGCTCAGAGTCAGCCGCCGCTCAGGGGCCCCGTGGATCGCCATGGCGATGAGTGCAGAGTAGGAGTAGGGGGGCCGGACCAGCTTCATCAGATCCTCCTGAGAGGGAAGGGAGAACCAGCCTCCAAGCTCTCCTCCAGGTCCCCCAGCCCCCCCGGGCCCCAGGTAAGGCCTCTGCATGCCGTAGTGTTGGGGGACGAATGGGGGTCCGGGGTTCCCAGGGGGCCCGGTGGTAGCCAGGTAGGGGGGTGCGTTGATGCCCGAGCCATTGAACCACAGATAGGGGTTGGAGGTGGAGCCAGAGTAGTCACCCATGTCATAGGTGGATGGGGCGCTGCGCTGCGGGCTGGGCAGGGAGGGAGGAGGGTAGTAACAGTCACTGTACATGCTGAGCTCCGGAGGCTCCTGGCCCAGGCTGGGAAACTGGGGGCCGCAACGAGGAGGTGACTGGTCCTGAGGCTCGAAGGAGGTCATAGTTTCGAAGGGGCTCACCTCTGGAAATGTCCTCTGTTGTCCTTGACTCCAGGAGGGAGTTTGTCCCTGGACGACCTAGATGTTTGTTCTGCAATTTTCAAGTTTTCTGAGATCTTCTTTTATTTCTTCAGGTCACTTGAAGTCAGTGCTAATTTTCAAGAAAATTAAAAAACATTCTGTATCTGGTTTGTCCCTTATCTCTTTATTTCTTTCTCTCTCTCTCACTCTCCACCTGTTTTTCCCCCCTCTGTTCTCTACCCACTACCTATGGATCGGTTGCCCTTGTTGTAAGTCAAAGCTGTCACCTGTCACACCTGTTTTATCTGTTTCCGTGGGGACACCCCCTGCCTCTTTTGATTGGTCCTTTAGCCAGGTGAGCAGTTTGACATAGCTTTTTTTTTTTTTTTTTGGTCAGACAAACTCCTGACTTTCTTTTTGAGCATCCATGTTTAACACTCATTTGATAATTTGAATTAATACACTGCAATAATTGTGATGTTACTTTATAATGTCATAATATAGTACTGTTACTAATAATATTAATAACAAGTTTAACTGGATTTGATCAAATAAAATAACATTCCAGATCGTGATCCAAATCAGGATCGTTGGGAATAACATCTGCATGACCTAGGTGTTTTTTTAAAGTTTTTTTTTAGCAAAAGCCAAAACAAAAATCAGTTGAGTTCAATATGTAATTTAAAAGTAAGGGATGTCGTGTTAAAATCCCCGTTCCCTTAAAAAGCTAAACATATAAAAATATTTTAAAATGATAGTTTCCAGTGGGACTGTTCCACACTTATGGCGCCATCCCGTGGATAAATATCAAAGTAAAAGCTTGTCTTTCCTTTATTTAACGCGCTTTTGACTAACATTGTGTTGCTCTGCATTACTAACATCCATCTACGAAGTTAAGAATCAGTTTCCCGCTTCGACTCTCCCTCTTGCCTGTGCTCGAGGAGATGTATTTAACGGAATAAAAACCACGTCAAATTATTTGATCAGCGGCATAAACTGAACATAAAGACTAATAGCCAAATAGTACAGCCTACCTAACTAATTAACCTGCCTATCCTACATAACTTGACCATTTGTTTTCTTTTCGCCGTCAAAGGTAAGAAACAGAGCAAGACTACTAAGCAAAGGTTAGTAGTTCCACATATTGCCATTTGGTAAACTGCTTACGCTAATAAGCACTGATACTGTACGTAATACTGTACTGTAGGCTACTGTGCTGTACTTAATTAAAGTGTAATATGTATAATGTTAAAGTGTTTATATTGTTATTTTACAATATACTATACTATAACAGTAGGCGATATAAAAAAGCTAACAGTACACTACACCTGCCAACTCTGAGTCACTAAAACAACAAATACGTGATTCGGTAGCTAGCTCACACAGCTCGCTACTGTAGCTTTGATGTTTTGTCAACGACATCTGTTCGTACCCGAAACTGGCTTTCTTATGAGTACACCTGGCATCTCCAGACCAGAATATCAGGATGACTACAGTGGCTGATGTTGGCCCATCTTCTGGCAAGTATACAGAGGACTGTGAAGAAGACAGAATACAGCAGAACAAGGATCTGGAGAGGATGATTGAAGACGTGGAGAACATATCAGGTTCTAGCTTCTTAACCCACACAGCGAATCCGATGATACTTAAATACTTCACATAAACAGCCGCCCGCCATCCACCTCTAGTGCCCTGTTCTCCCTCTGCCCAACTGTAGTGCATCTGACGTGGATGAGCTATGACATGGTGGTACAGCGGACCAGCCCAGAGCTGTTGGACTCTCTCAAGAAGTTACAAGAGGAGTACCTTTGCTGCAAGGCTGCTATGTGTGACTCCCCAGGCCAGGACCAAGGGCCCACCCCTACGGATGTGGAGCAGTGCCCAGTGCAGGAGCACACTTTGGGGATAGCCATGGAGGAATGCCCAAAGCCTGTGGATCCCACAGCCACCTCCCCACCTGCAGCGGATGTGCTGTCAACGGATTAGCATATGTATACATCAGCAGTCTGGTTTCCACTGTTACGGAATATAGTCCAATCTCTGTTGCTGTGCTGGACCTGAGATGGAGCCCATATCACTCACAAACTGGTTCTCTAAACTGTCCCTTATCACTTTGATCTAGCCCGTTCTTTTTTGTCCGCACTGAATAAAAGGAAACGTGGTTCAAAATACAGTGTCGGCACATTTATTCGTCCAGAGTCAAAAAACGGCGATCTGACGAAGACGTTGATGTGAGAGCGAACGCTGTTGATGCCAGCGTCTCTGTCTTTCAGATGGAGAGAGCAGAGACGACCACAGAGGAACAGGACCCGACCGCCCGCGTTGACCTGGAGCACGTCCTGCAAGGGCTGGACTCCATGTCTGAGTGCATGGACATCCTGGCCAGTATGTCTGACTCGTGTCTAGCCGACTTCTTTCACACAAGCATATCAGTAGGATCTCAGGGGGGGGAATGGAAAATTACCCTGAAGCTTTGCAAAATTGCAGACATGCAAAGTGCATGATGCAACCGCCGCAGAAGACCTGAAACGTTATCCCTGGCGCGCCCATATTACAATCTCTTCCCGCCAACTGATGGGGCTGTCCTGGCTGGTTTCAGAGGGTTTTGGGATCTGCCATATTAGTGTTACAATGACAGCCAGTCTGACAGTCTGACAGCCAGCCAGTCAGACAGTCTGACAGCCAGCCAGTCTGACAGTCAGCCAGCCAGCCAGTCAGACAGTCTGACAGCCAGCCAGCCAGTCAGACAGGCTGACAGCCAGCCAGTCTGACAGTCAGACAGTCTGACAGCCAGACAGTCTGACAGTCAGACAGTCTGACAGTCAGACAGTCTGACAGCCAGACAGTCTGACAGTCTGACAGCCAGACAGTCTGACAGTCCCCTCGCTGGTTTGGTGAGGAGGGTTAGGGGACGTTTCACACGCTCAACACTTCTTTATCAGATGTACTATCACTTTCAGGTGTCTCACATGTTTCCGTCCCCACTGGGGACAAGCTATGGACAAGCTGTTAATCAGCTCCAGCAACCACCCGGCAACCCCGTCCCCCACCCCCTCCCCGTCCTCCTCCCCCTGAGGTTGAGGTTGACCTCCAGTCTGAGGTTGTGTGTGATAGTTCAACAAGTAAGACGTAATGGAAGTTTGAAACTTGGGCCTTCTGATAAACAGCTGTGGGTGGGATGACTAAGAACCCCCTGTTAAATCACCAAATTTAGAACAGTGATGAATGAAGTGAAACTTTAAACCTTGTGTAGACATCACTGTAGACATCATTTTAGTTTTTCAACACGGTTTTTCCAAGTGAGTGTGAGGTCCTTCTTCAATAAGAAGAACACAGAGTTGTTGAATGTAAGGAAGCGTTAATTCTTGCCAGCAAGGAGACAAGTCTCATCGCGGTTACAAAGCTGTCTGACGTCTTTGCCTCCAACTCAACAGTCATGCCAATGTTTGATGGGCCCAATGATGTAGGTCTACTGTATGTACAGTTTCACTGTCCTGACATTAAGAGGATTCCCATGACATTGTGGTGTCCCCCCAGTGCGGACCCAGCTGAGACAGTGTGACCTGATCGTGTGCTTCAGCCATCCTGAAAAGATGGCTGCCCTGGAGACACCTGAGGCCACCTGGCCTGGTACTGAGCCCAGCTCCGAGGAGTGAGGAGGAGGAGCAGGCAGGGTGGGTACAAGTAGAAGAAGAACAAACATCCATAATGCATGATGAAGAATCTTTAATGATTGAAACAACGCAATTCATGGTTAAAAGAGAGAGGGGCTGAATACTGACACCACAGAACATAAAACATCTGAAAAATCTACAAAATAGGACCTTATGTTTAAACTTAACACACACACACACACACGGTTCGCCTGGGGGGGGGGGTCATTGTCCAGCTGGGTAAAGCAAGCAGGATTGTCTCGGAGCGCTGAAGTCTCTGTCCATGGCGTTGATGAGCATGAGGGGCGTCTGCCTGTGCTGGCAGATGATGTCCCCGACCGTGGGTAAACTCTGAAACACAGCGACACCACAAGGCTGGGTTCCATTCACACAGGTTGAAAGTCACGCAGGACATGGTGGGTGGTGGTCTAGTTTACCTGGAAGCCGTTGAGGCCCGTGCCCAGAGTGTACAGCCCTCCGTGATACCGGATCTCGATGTTGTACACCTTGTCAAGGAGGAGCACCATGAGGGTGTAGGGCTGTTCAGACAGTCCCCGGGAGCTGTCCCTCACCAAGAAGGCCCCATCCTGACACACACACACACAAGAGGAGGACGGCATCCCGCCTGACAAGCAACAAGTGAAATGTGTCTATCGCCAGAACGGTTGACGATATGCGGCTGTGTTTGTGTGTTGTCAGGTTGCCATGAAAGGACCAGGTTGTCGTCCTCACCTTGTTGACCCTTCTGAGCACCATCTCAGCCAGCTGCCTGCTCATCTGACCCCCATACCAGCGAGGGTCCATACCCTGGGGGCGTCACCATGGAGACACAAACACACGGTTAGTTAGCGCCGACCGTTGCTTTCTAACTGCTCATATTTCTGCTCACCAGTGGGAAATGGATGTAATGACCAGTTTCACGTAAAGTATCAATAAACATGACCAGCTATCCTATGGGGGTGTGGACACTTAAGGACCGAGAGAGTGGGCTTTTCTGTTTACATATGGTGCAACATCGCCATCTAGTGTCTAAGTGGCCTCGGTTACACCTGATCTTAGGATCTAAAGCAAAGTAGAGTTTTGGCAGCACAAGATGACCCGCAGTAGACCATCTGACCATGTTGGATCCAGCCTGGGGAAGGGTGGCGTCGTGTTGGGACGAGGGCAGGGCAGGGGGGCCCAGACTAGACCTGCCACAAGCAGCACTGGGAAACACAGGGTGACGCAGCTTAGAAAACCACCTCAACCTGCCTACATACAGGCTCAGGTGATGCATGGTGTCACAGTGGATTTTTGGGAAAGACGGAAGCTCCCAGAACTCTACAGTTAGCGGTGGTAAGTGTGCTGTTTACCTCATGTGAGATGGCTTTGGGGCCTTCAGCTGAGCAGGCAGGCTCACCCCAGGGTGCTGGGAACTGTACAGATCGCCCTCTCCTGGACACAACATGAAATACCACCACAGCATTGGCTGACAACCACATGCATGATCAGTATATACTGTGTGTGTGTGTATACATACATATATACATACATACACCACCGGTCAAAAGTTTTAGACCACCTTCATTTTTCCAGTTTTTATTGAAATGTACCAGTTTAATGTCTCAATGTACTTTGAAATTAAAGCATAGAACAAATAAACAAATGGAGATTTAAAAAAAAACAAGATTACATTTTGTTTAACAGAGTCTAATCTAAATTTTTGACTCATCAAAGTAGCCACCTTTTGCAGATATAACAGCCGGACACACTTGTGGCATTCTTTCTACAATGGAAATCAAATATTGTTCGGAAAGTTCTTCCCAACACTATTGTAGGAGTTCTCGCAAATGTGTTGCACTTGTAGGTTGCTTTGCTTTTACCCTTCTGTCTAGTTCATTCCAAACCAGCTCAATGGGGTTTAAGTCTGGTGACTGCTGGCCATTCCATGATTTGAAGCCTCTTGTTCTTTTCTTCTAAGGTAGTTCTGACATAACCTGGAGGTATGTTTTGGGTCATTATCTTGCTGTTGGATGAACCCCTGACCAACTAGGCGTATAGCAGAGGGTATTGCATGGCGCTGCAAAATGCTGTGGTAGCAGTTTGGGTTCAGGGTGCCACTCACTCTGAGCAAGTCGCCGACTCTGGATCCAGCAAAAGAGCCCCAGTGTGTTGGTGTCACACACCGATGAACCATCCTTTCGCCTTTCTCGACGGCGTACAAAAACCCTGCGTGATGAACCGAAGATTTCAAATTTCGATACATCAGTCCATAACGCCTACTTCCAGTCTTTAGAAGTCCACTGACGGTGCTTCATGGCCCAGGCAAGCTTCTTTTTCTTATTTTGCCATGTTTTTTTTTACTGCCACTCGACCTGTCAAACCTGCAGCTGTCCTGTGAGCCACCTATCACACAAGCCATTGACTCTCAGAAACTTCTGATCTGTCTTCTAATTCTGTTGTGGCTTTGGATATGCCAGACCACTTCCTGTCAGAGTTTACTCCAGTTTCGAAATGCCTTTTGATGTTATAGGAAACTACTCACTGACACCTTGCTTTCTTTGCAATTTCTCTGAAGGAAAGACCTACACTTTTAAGGGTTTTATAACTCTGAAATCTACATTATTTTTCAGTTTTTGGTAACCTAAACGTTTTTAACCTCACTGGACTTGAACTGCTTACATTTCAATAAAAACTGGAAGAATTGGGGTGTTCTAAAACTTTTGACCGGTAGTGTACATACACACACACACACACATACATACATACATACATACATACACACATCACATGTACGACCACATTTTGACTACGTAGACAGAGAGACACTGTGTCATCATGTACATGTGATGAGCGTGAGGGGTCTGTGTGGTGCAGTTTCCTACTGGAGACAGGGAGGTTTGTCCTGAGGGTTGTAGCTTGACGTGGCTTTGTGCTGCGGTCCACCCGGGGAGCAGCAGGACCTGCTGGAGCAGACGGGAGGGGGTGAACAGGACCCGTGTTACACGACCAGCCACCACACCACCGTGCATCCTGCAGCAGTCACACTTACCTTGGCCCGCTTTGGGCAGCTGTCGCGGTGGGGCAGCGTTGGGCCTCGGGAGGGCTGGCCGGGCAGCCTGTCAACAAGACAGGGTTTGATAAGGAACATTGAAAAGGGGCATCAGTGGCAGAGGAGGAGGAAGTGGAAGTACGGGTGTGAAGACAGCAGCTAGGGAGGGGACTCACACGTGTGGGTGGCTGCGAGACTAGCTGGGGGGGCCTGAGGGCCCTGACTGCAGTCACACCATCTGTACACATCAGCACAAAAACACACATAGACACACACAAGACTCACAGATACATAACGATAAGAACAACTCCTGTATGTCAGGGTGGAATAGTTACGGTTTGACCCGATGAATCAGCCGCTCAACATCCTTGTATCCTCGCAATCGTATCCCCCCCCACCCCCCCTGTTGATTGTGTGGTTCTATACCTCTGTAGTTATCGTTCCTCATGGGCTTGGCCAGGCTGGAGGCCTGAGGCACGTCCTTTGTCCTGCTCAAGGTAGGAGGCTCACAGATCCGGTCTCTGCTGTCTCCCCCTCCTCCTCCCCCAGCCTGTGGCTCATCTGGCAAGGCCCACACGTAGTTCTCCTCGTCGCTGTCTTCCTGGATGGGAGGACAGGCAGAGAGGGAGCAGACACAACTACAGACGCAGGCTTGTCTCTGCAGGGAAGCAGGCCTGGTGCTGAACAGTACCAGGCTCAAACTATTCTATAGTCTCATGCGTTGCCCTAAAACTGAAAACATGTGACAAACTTACAGACTCGTCCGGGTCCCATTTATCTTCCTGTACGAAGTCTACAGGAAGAGGAGAGATAAGCAGTGAGACCAATGATATACCTTTTGTATCCTAAACTATGTTCATTTAACTAAAGCTTGTATTGGCTTTGAATCATTTGGCTGTACAGTACCTTGTTGGTTGTACATCTGTCTTTTCGGTCTGTCAGAACAGGACACAAGGACATATCACGCAGTCTGTAATGATTCCAGCAGCAAAATATTGAAAATTGTCCTCTCACCTTTGTCCAATACCTCTCTTCTTTTCTCTCTTCTTAATCTATATACATATCCTGGTGAGAATGGTAAAACGCACAGCACTACTGAAACCCAAACAGACACTTGACTCAACCCTACCCTGTTTGGTGTTTTTTGTAATGACAGCAACAATGATGACACTTCCTCCTCAGTACGTAGAAACTAAACTGTTAGCAGCAGGAACAGAAATCTCATGTGTCACATGACCTCCCAAACTCTCACCCAAGTGCCCCAGCCTCAGTGTGTGTGTGGTGTAAGGTATTGCAGTGTATTTCAGTGTGTGTGTGTGTGTGTGTGTGTGTGTGTGTGTGTGTGTGTGTGTGTGTGTGTGTGTGTGGTGTAAGGTATTTATGTGGATATCAGTTTGTAGTTTAAGGTATTGCACCTCTGATCTGTACAGATGAGATGCTTTCCAGACTCATAGCTGCCTTGTCTCCCTCCTTCCTCTCAAACACACAGACTGACAGTAGGTCTTGGAAATCCACCCCGACCCGATCGGAACCATCTGGATGGGAAGACATAGATCTGTTTTCCCAAAGGAGAAATTAGACAAAGCACCAGCAAGCTACCAGCATGCCACCAAACAAACCTGCGAGGAAGTTAGACTTCCTGTACGATGTTCATCCAAGAATGCCAGATAACCCCAACAGTTACAGTATGTCGTCTTTATTCCTGATTGGTTGATCTGAGCGGCCTGATTGGTTGTCTGAGCGCCTGATTGGTTGTCTGAGCGGCCTGTGTTATCGCACCGCAACGTTGCATGATGTCGGCCCTCGCTGTCAGTTTCACACGCAAGCCTTTCCTTCGAAGCCCAGCCTCAACAGGTAGCAGAAGGCCACAGTGTCAGAGTGCTGCTCACTGTGCAGGGACTAGGGGAGCCAGGGGGCCAAACACACTGTCTTACAGCACCATCAGAACATGCATCTTTACTGCGTGACGTCTGTGTAGGACCACAGTAGGACTGGCCTCGGTCAATGCGTACGGCCAGTCTGCTCCCATTGAGTCGTGTTTTCCGATGCTCTGCTCTTCTGTGGTGTCATGGGTGTGAAGAAAAAACACCATTCAAAATGTATTCATTTCAATTCATGCCACCTTTGTAATGTATCCAACTTGCTTTTTGATATTTTCTTCATTCGTCATCCTAAAACCACGTGTCTGAAAGGCTGGTGTGTTTGTCCACTCAAGTGATTTACCACTCATCTATACCACTCTTCAGTCATGATGTGTTACATTAGCCTGAATAGAAACCCTGAAGCCTATTCTGTCGTTTAGCCTCTGGGTATAATCTTATAGGGTCACATCCACATGTTTGAAAATGCAAATGGGGAACACTGCCTTGCCTGGGCTGTAAACCTCAGACAGAGGATGTCCTGTGTGTGTGTGTGGTGTGTGTGTGCGCGTGTGTGTGAGTGTGTGTGTGTGCGTGCGTGCATGTGTGAGTGCATATGTGTGTGTGTGCGTGCGTATGTGTGTGCGTGCGTGCGTATGTGTGTGCGTGCGCGTGTGTGAGTGTGCGTGCATGTGTGTGTGCGTGCATGTGTGCGTGTGTGTGTGTCTGTTCAGACAGGCCTCCTGTTAGTGCAGACCCAGCCCACCCCTGGATCTCTGGTATCTCACACCCAGGTGAGAGAGGAGGGCAGTAGGGAGAGAGGCTGACCAGTCAGCCCCCCCTGACCCCCAGGCCAGGCTGGATGAATACAGGGGGATCCCTGGGGGGTCCCCGGCCAGAGAATGACACCACCCCAGGCTCCCCCCCCACACCCCTCCCCCCCTGGATGTGACATATACCTCCACACACAGAGATATCTACAGCGGTGACTTACACAGCGTACTCACACACTCATTAAACTAGGAAATGTGTTTTGTCCAATGAGGATGTGTAATCCTTGTGTAATCTGATTGATATGCAACGACTGGAACAGTGAGGTCATGGAGATCAAACGTTCCCCCGAGGGCGCCGAGTCAAGCAGCTTTCTGAGCTTTCTGGATCTTTGTTATGCATAGGTGGCCCTCCAAGAGGAAACAGGCCTTTTGTAGGCCAAGGCAGACAGACAGCAACACACACTCAGCCCAGCTGCTTCCGAACATAAGGCCGTAGGTTAGTCTGGACCAGAGGGGTGTGGGGGGGGGGGGGGGGGGTGTGGGGGTCAGCGTGAATCAAGAGGCGGGAAGGATCCCCGAGCCTGACATTCATTAGCACACAGCAGGGCAGCGTGGGTAAAGCAGGACCTCGTCAAAGCACCCCCCTCCCAGATGAAAGCTGGGGAGGGAAGGAGAGCTGGGAGGCGGGAAGATGTCATTTGTGTTATCGTGGTTTACATCTTAACAGTGTATTGTGTCGAGGATGAAGCACGACAATGTGCAGCATATTCTCCATGCACACTGACTGTTTACTTACCTTTCAGCCTGCCTCTCAGAAGGACAGACTGTGGCTGGGCTGGTGTGCTGGGCCTCGTCATAAACCCCACATCACATGTCAAACTCAGTCACTTAGAGTGAAAGCATCCCTACTATCTTCTACATAGTTTCTATGTGGGTCGGGAACAAGTACAAGCCCTGGTGTTTGGAAGCACTGGCTGGTAGTGAAAAGGGCCGTTTCCCATGATGCTTTGTTTGGGGCCCTGAGGGGCCCAGCAGTGGCCTGTGTTTCCTAAGACACAACAGGTCTTCTAACAGAGCCCCTGCTACAACACCAACAATAGGCCAAGAGCCAGTGTAAAAATGAATAAGTTAGGACTTATTGACCATCCTTACAGACCCAGTTGGGATGAGCCAAGTTGCTTGAATGGAACACATTAGCAAAGATAAGTGTGGGTCAGTCAGTAAATTACTGACACCCCCCCCCCCCCCCCCCCCCCCCCCCCCCCGCCACTCCAGCCCCCCTCTGCCTCCTCAATTCCCCCTGGCCTAGACCCCCTGATGTAGGTAATATCCCTTCTATCACTCATTCAGTTCAGACAACACTGGCAGATTTATGGCATGTCCAACAGAGAGGGACATTTCTTGATGCATGGGGGGGGGGTCTTTCAACTGAGGTGGGCTGAGGAGAGAGAAGAGTCTGGAATGTAGTCGTTCGAATGACAGTTATTCCTCCACTAACACAGATTGGGTGGGTTCATCCTATTCAGATAATTACAGACTTTATTTTTTTAAGTTTGAATGTGTAAAAGGCAATATGAGAAAATAAATACAAGTAAAATTATTCTCTCAAGAATGTAACATATTTTTTGGTGCTGAGAGGCTGCAAGCTATTTGCTTTGCCCCAAGCAAGTTGTAAATAAATTCCATTCCAGTTGACTTCTTTTACCTTTTGGGGAAGTAGTAGGAATTCCTTTCTCATTTGTGTCAAGGTGCATGCGGTGTATTGATGATTACCATGCAAAACACATCAGATAACATATCGTACTAGTGTTTCCTTTCAGTTTCCTTCAAAGCCGTGGTCCCCATGGAATACTTCAACGTGCAACCAATGCCACATCAACATCAAAGACAGTTTGAATCAACGATGGATGGAGACCTGAGTCGAGGTGTTGACAGGACCGCGTTAACCCCTAGTTAGTGTATTCACTGTGGCCATTTACCCATTATTATTCCAATGATAGGCCATTACTGCTGACTCCGCGGCCTAGTATAATGATATGAAATGCGCAAAGAAAAAAGTTTTTTAGTCAGGATGCGAGTAGTTTAAAGTATTGTTTTTATTTATTTGACATATAACATTGCGATTCCATAAATACATAAAACATTTACAAAATAATAGGTAGCATTGAGAAATTGTGATAGGTTGAAGCTTAATAATAGATTAAAGTGCAAGAAAGAAGAAAATCAAAACAGGAAGAATAGTTCGACGTTTTCTATCGTTTGTTTCGAAAGCTACAAGTCTGCTTGGCAAAAACTACTCAGCTTCTTCTAATTTACTGAGTTCTGTGCCCGCGGTTTTTCCGTCTGAAATGTCCATGTCCGTTACCATTTTCTCTTCGGGCGCACACGTGTTTTACGATCACCTGGGAGCAATTTTCACAGTTCACCGTGCAGCACCAGTGAAATTTACAGTTACAGCTGCTGACTACCTCGATGCGTTTTTCCTCCACTCTCAGGCCGCATTCGTGGCACAATCTACGGCAGCTGCGTCTCTCCCACTGGGTCAGACCTTCTCCATGTTGCAGACACTCCCGCCCCTCGGTGCCGTGCAGCCCAAGACTGGCGTTCTTCCTGCAGTAATCTGGAGAGTCTTCCTGGTAGATGAGCTCAGTCAGTGCAATGTTGTTGAATGCGTCCGCTAAGGCCCCTCGGTTGTCTGCGCTGTTCCCAGCTTTGACCCGCCTCTTGTCCATCTCCAGTTTCTGCGCCTGGTCGTGCTTGACCTTCAGGTAGTTACCGATGTCTCTGAAGTCAGACAGCTGCATCCAGCAGGTTTGGATGCTGCAGCTCTCTGACATGCCATGGCATCTACAGATGCGCTTCATAGTTGCCTTCACCGCCTGCTCAAAACAAGAAAGAAGGGTGAATAAGTTACATGTTTGATACGCAACGATTTCATGCGTTCATGCGGCGTAAACCATGCTTTCCGAATAGAAGAAGGGAGTGCGCCCTTGTGCTTCCGAACCCGTGCGTAAAACCTACCAATCGCCCAGCCTCATTGTTGTGAAGGTTAACCGCCGCGCGTGAATCCTGCCCTGTCTCGAGAGCGTCTACGTACTGTTTGGAAATCCTTTCTCCAAATTCTCCATTGTCACTGCAGCCTCCCCATATCCATCCGCGCCCCCCTGTAGGAACCAAAAAACACAACGTATTATCACTGCTATCAGTGGCCATAATAACGTTATTACAGCACGTTGCTTGCTCCGAGAAAGCGACATTCTTACCCATTTTGCCATTCCTCGAAGTGTCACAACCACAGTCGTCCAAGTCCCCTAGACTACAGTTCCGAGTGAGAGTATACATGACACCTGCTGCGCTTATTGCGTGCACGAAGGAGGTCTCTCTCGTGGCTAGAGAGTAAAACACAAATGATAAACGATACGTCTTAGCCTTCAGGGATCATCATTTGTATGTATTGGCATCCAACGCATACGCATTAGCAGGACATCGATGGTTACATTTTACAAACGTTGGATCTTTACGTTTGCCATCTCGGAAGACAGACAACGCAATGTACATATTGATGCAATACTTAATAACAACACAATAATATATTAAGCACATTCCAACGATATTTTTGAGAAACTCACCGCTGCGCAGTCCTTTAAGTTGGAGCGCGCTCTCCGGACAGTTCCACCTGTCCCACGCGAACTGGTGTTTGCACTCCTCTATCCCGCTCTGCGCGCCCACCTGTACGCTTCTGGCATAGGTCAGATATGAGGACGCCTGTGGGAGAGACAGTATACACGTGACTGTGATGAGTAAATAGCCGAAGAACAACCCTAACGCAAGATACAAATTATGCATGCTGAACAAATCATTTAAATGTATATTTGTACCTTGGACCCGGTCATCAGAAAGTTATTCACTGCCCTGGAATATGCGGAGAAATACATTGCATTGTATTAAGTTTAAAACAAATACTTGTAATACAATGTCAGACTTGTTGATTTAAATGATAAAGGTAAGGTCTTACCACGCATCCCCAAGACTGAGTGTGGAAAAAACGAATAATGTCTGCAGCCAAAACCACGAGTGGGACATCATCTTGAGCTAACACTAAAGCAGCCAACAGACAGGAGATGAAGATGCAACTTTCTCCTTAAATTTAAGGGTCGGAATGGGAGACAAATGGGACCTTTGTCCATTGTCTCGACGTCCAGAGGACTCTGATTGGGTGATGGGGAGAAAGAAACGCCTATGGGGACTTCAAAGAAAAGCAGGACGCAAAGGTCTTTCTCTGGCCGTGGGCTGCGCCACACCATCACCGATAGATTAATGGCTTAATGCAGACCCCCCTCCGAGGGATTGGAAAGACGAGACCAATAAACAAACTAATGGAATCATAATTGTAAAGCCACCAGTAAAGTCAGAAGGTCTCGTAAGTGATTAAAATATTTAATACATTTGTTCAATATAAAATAAAATGGTCAAATACAAAAATAGCAATGATAAGTTTAAACTTGCATACAATGTAATAGCATTTGAGGATATTTACAGAAGTATGACGGATCCTAAATGTGAGGAAAAATATACTGAACCAAATAATATGTCTGAAGAGTATGCTCAGGAAGTGCGTTTTAGAGAGAAAAAAGATAACACGATCACACGATTCAAAACGGATAATATTCCTGATTCAGGAATAACATAAATCATTCTCAAATGTGTAATACTTAAATAACAAACGTTACAGTCAGGTCAATAATCAGTGTTCGCCTTGGGGAAACTAGTTACGTTGCGCGTGGTGCCTTTGCTTGGTTTTGTTATGTGGCTTGCGCCCTCTCTTCCTGCGCGCGCAGTAATATTTGGTCACCACCTGCGTGCACCTCTCACACTTCACCGTGCAGCACCAGTGAAATTTACAGTTACAGCTGCTGACCACCTCGATGCGTCTCTCCTCCACTCGCAGGCCGCATTCGTGGCACAGTCTGCGGCAGCTCATTGTCTCCCACTGGGAAAGGTCCTTTCCTCCATGCTGCAGACACTCCCGGCCCTCGGTGCCCTGCAGGCCCAGGCTCTGGTTCTTGACGCAATAGTTTGGGGAATCCTCCAAGTAGATCAGCTCCGAAGGGGAGATGCTGCTGAAGGCGCCGGGCCCTCGGTTGTCTGCGCTGTTCCCAGCTTTGACCCGCCTCTTGTCCATCTCCAGTTTCTGCGCCTGGTCGTGCTTGACCTTCAGGTAGTTACCGATGTCTCTGAAGTCAGACAGCTGCATCCAGCAGGTTTGGATGCTGCAACTTCCAGACACGCCATGACACTTGCAGGCTCTCTTCATCGTCGCTTTGATGGCCTGTCAAGAGATAAACAAGTTTAAAGTTTAGTTCTATCACCAACGTCACGCAAAGCTATGTTTAATTTCACAAATCAAGGCTCTTACCAGTCTTCCGGCTTCGTTGTTGTGCAGGTTGACAGCAGCGCGAGAGTCGTGGCCGTTCTCCAGCGCGTCAACGAATCGCTTAGAGATCTTCTCTCCAAACTCCACATTGTCACTGCAGCCGCCCCAAATCCACCCTTTTCCTCCTATAGGAACAGTCAAAGTTTGATTTCGAATAGACAAACATTTGTTATAGTTTATCATGCATATTAAGTATTTATTTTGGCGTCTTAACCTTTAATGTAAAAAAAACTTTTGCGTGACGTACCCATCTTGCCAGTCTTCGAGTCGTCACAGCCGCAGTTATCAAAGTCCCCCATACTGCAGTTCTTGATTAGTGTGTACATAACTCCCGCCGCACCGATAGCGTGGACGAAAGACGTTTCTCTCGTGGCTGAAACGGGAAAAGCTCGTAAATGAATAATCCATATGCACCCCAATTGTCATACAGAATGTATAGGCAAGGCATACTACTCCATGTATATCCTATGCATACATACATACATACTTTCAGACGTACATTAAAATACCATAATGGCAGGCTTTAGACATGCATTAGACTTGCAATTTAGATTTCGCTCAGTGCAGAATTGGAGAAGTGAGAGGATTTATGATCGTGGTTTATTCTCACCGCTGCGCAGTCCGCTATGAGTGGATAACTGGAGCGCGCTCTCCGGGCAGTTCCACCTGTCCCAAGCAAACTGATATTTGCATTCCTGTATTCCACGTTGAGCACCTATCTGAACGCTGTTCGCATATGTCAAATAGGCCTAAAGGGAGATACGGAAACACGTTAACATTTGAAGAAAAACGTGATCAAATGACTTCGGTAAATATATGTTTTTAGTGTAATTAATAAGTTTACTGTTAATTTGTAAATAGATCTCAAATAACTCATACGAGTAATCAAACTAATGTTAAACACTACATATGCTTATGTAGGCTACTCCAAGACTGTAATATGAACGAAGATACCTTCGGTCCTGTCATGAGGAAATTGTTGACCGACCTGCAGGGGAAACAAACGAAACACTTGTCAGGCCATGTTCCTAAATCTAATAAACCCACTTTCGAATTATTTGAGTTTGATATGGTATTCAAACGGTCGAAGAAAGCGATCAAATCATACCAAGCGGAAACTGAAGGAAAATGCACTGCGCCCATAGACAGCAGCAGAAACGTGAAGAGTTGGCAAAATCCCATTGTAGTTGAGTCCTATGTCCCACGGAGGCCTTGGCGTATCCAAGTAGGTAGTGAGGTAAGGGAGTCCTATAGCGAGAATGCCAACTGACTATGTGGCTAAGAGGCAAAGTTAAGCTATTTATACTGTCGTTCGCTTTGATTGACAGATTTGTTTTGCTGGTAACGTTTCACTGTGAAAATGTGAAGACGGGGGTCATTGGGTGTCGCGCTATACAGAGGTAGGAAATGTCGACGCATAAGTGCACTTCAAAGCACTACCACAGACACAGTTAAATAGCCCCTCTTCCAAGTTTTCCCAGGCTGTATTCATAAAGCGTTTTATTTATTTATACATAATCGTTTCTTACAAAACCATGTAAGGGGACCCCTCTTTGTGTAGTTAGACCAACCGTGTTATATAAATCATATTTAAAGGCTGATTGAGCCATTTGGTTAGTTATAAACGACTACGCACATAGGTCATCATCATTCAAGCAATGTAAGAATGCTGCATGGTGTATTAGATTGCTCTACACAAGTAAATTACTGATTCTATACAAAATCAAATCCAATACACTTCAGGCTGTGTGCATATACTGGGACTACACTTCGGCTAATTCATATTTGAATATTCCAAAGTACTATCTGTAGGAGGGTCATTGTTGCCCCCAATTATTTGCTTACCATGACTTTATAGTTAGGAAATCTGTTCTGTGGGAATCAACAACAGTCTACTAGAGAACCAAAGTTATAAAGTCATTCAGTAACGTGGTCAAAGAGACATGTAAATATTCCCTCGCACGCCGGCGACGTTGGCACGGCAGTGATAATAAGATAATACCTGTCTCCCTGCTGGGAAAGGAGGGATCTGGGTGTGAAAAGAGTCTGGAGGTGGCGGAGAAAAAGAAAAATACAATGAATGCGAGAGACATGTTTGGTTTCGCGTTCCTTCTGATGTTGAACACTTGCTAATTATTATAAAATAAACGTAGCCAACGTCAAGTCTGACAGTCAGTCATTTAACATGAACACATGTCTAACGTATGCCTACCTGTATGCGAAGGAAGGATAGTGTAACGATTATCGGGCCTTTATTTTTTTTAAACCCCAAATTGACATCATCATAATAGTTCTCATATCTCACACTCTATCATCATGTGTGAGTTTCTATTAATTCATATTCAACTGTAGGTCATTGGCCTATGTGATTTGATACGAGAGAAGTTACACGCTATTGATTGCTATTGATTAACATGAGACAAGTTACAAATCCAATCACCTTGACATGTTAAACCCCACAAATAAACCACTCAAAATCCCTTTAAAATAACATATCATGACGGCTAAACAATAGATGGGTGCTTGGCCGTGTCATATCAACACAATAGATCTGCGAGCAAGTGGCGATAATCCGGACTAATTAGATATAGAACTGGCCAATTTGACCGTCACACCTGAAACCTAAACCCAAACACCTAACCTACTCGCGAAAGAATAAAAAGGCGATTAAGCGATCATCTCTCATGACTGAAGCAGTCAACATCCAGGTTTGGCTATAGGCGTCATTTTATAGCAGTTTTAGCCGTGTTTTATTGGTTAATAATCTGTCAGATAACCACCCATCAACTTAGTTGTCACTTAATTTAGGTTTAGTCGTAGGCCTATTACTATCAGAACGGTGAACGACATCGAAACTGTAATGTCGTGAATCGCTCGTTCTGAATATCATTAGATTGACTCTGTGGCATGACAAACGACAACCTTGACGTGAAAGACACAACGATTATTGATTTTTAATTTTTATTTTAAACCTTGTTTAGTTGAGCCATTGACCTTCTGATGCATTAGCCTACATGGTTGACAGGTGTCACTGACTAATATGATGTTTCCGGAAGTGGACAAAGAAATAACTGCACCAGATAAACAGTTATTCCTTATACCTACAGTGGATCTGTGCTGGGTTCGTTGTGTAGCCTGTTGTCGTTCTTATCCGCGGAAAGTTGAGGTCTTTAGACGGTGGAATTAGGGTAAAACGTGTTTAATTAACAGACACCTATTGGTCTGTACCAACCGTGTTGCATTTATTGGCGTCTATTAGTTGAGATGAGTGGAATAATACAGCGGAGAATGACAGGGGAAGTGACGGGCTAGACAGCCATGGCGAGGTGGCAGGATTTGCGACGCCAGTGACTCCTGCCTTCGATGAGAAGACTCCAAAGCGTAATTTGCAAGTGTCAACGCACACCGCGGAGAGAGAATGTCTTGTAGAATGTCTTTGTCATTTAGAGGGCTACATTATGGCCGTTGGCGTATGTTTTGTCATTAAAACGCCTATAAATTACTCAGACTTGTTGATATCTAGTCGTCAACGGTTTCAAAGGGATTAATGCAATCCTGGTTTTCTACCACGGCCCAAGTGGACAGGAAAGTCACATTATTCACGTCTCAAATACAGAAAGGCGCAATAATGAAAACGAAACCATTTAAATCATTTTTNCCCCACCCCTTCCATGTTTGTCTGAGTGCCTGTCTGTCCCTCCACATGTGGCACAGCACCAGCACATGTTCATGATAGATCAAGACCAGACTCTGGCTCCCCCACCCCACCCCCTCACGTAGAGAGGCCCAGTGTAGACACCGTATACCCTTACAGCGTCACACAGAGCACCGTAGCACCCGAGTCAGAACACAACAGAAGGCGTTTTAATACTATGACAACCAAAACAAAGTGCTTCCTTATTCTTCTTTTCGCTTTGCCGCAGCATGACCGCTCCGCGCCGCCGGTCCTGTGCCCCCACCACCATCACCACCACCACCACCAGGTCAGGGCGTGGCGTCTCCTTTCCTCTCCTGCTCGATGGCTGAAAGAAGACACATGGCACAGGCCCTGTTAGTATGGGGTGGTGGTGAGGCAGGGCTGTGTTCAGCAGAGGGGGTGTGGAGGCTAGGATGCAGGGAGGGGGGGTGCAGGGGTGTCGACGTGAAGCTGCTGACACACGGTAACGACTTTGGCTGAGATGGCGGGGAGAGGGAAATGGATGAGGAAGAGCGGATAGTCGTTGCGTGCCACACCCTTTCTGCAGACGCACACACAGACACACCCACCCACCCACCCACACACCCACACACAGACACACACACACACACACAGACATGCTGATCAGCTCACGTACTCTCTTTGGTGGGCAGAGGGTTCTTTTCTTTCGTCTCAGTCTTCTTCAGCTTGGTTTTGTCGAAGCTGGCGATCTCTGTCAGGTCCGGTTTGTCAGACATTTTGGCTATGGCTGAGGGGGGGCGATGAAGGGGGGGGCGACCGAAAAGGGCGGGAGAGGGGGAGAGAAAAAAGGGAGTGGTGAAAGGGAGGAGAGAGACAGAGAGAGATGACCAGGAGGAGAGAAAAGAAGCGCAGGGAGAACAGCTTCAGCATCCGGACAGCATTAACCAGCTGCTACCAGGGGCGGATTGGGTGTGTTTTTATTCAGCACATTCAGTCCATTGTTTCTGTGCTTAGTGTGATGCGAATGATCTGAGTGTGCGTGTCTATATTTATGCAGGGTGAGGGATTCAATTGGATTCAGGTTCATAGCTGACAGTTAGTCATTGATAATTAATGCAGCTTTCACTGTTGCAGAGAGTCACACACAGAACACACACACACACACACAGACACACAGAACGGTTACCTCCCCCTCACGTGTTCACCCTCTCTAACATGCTAGCGCGTTAGAGAATGTGCTTGAAGGCACATACATCTAACATGTGTGCCAATCCAAGTTGACATCTCCACTGCACAGCCACACGGTCCACTCTCCTCTTTGTCTGCTTTCTGTCTGGGCTGGGGTCTTTGTTCTCTCCCTCTGCAGTTCTTTCTCTCTCTCCTCTTCTCTCTCTCTTTCTCTCTCTCTCTCTCTCTCTCCCTCTCTCCTTTTCTCCCCTGCAAACCTCCGCTGTCTCAGCACTGCAGTCCTAGCCCTGGCCTAGCCCAGACCACCCCAGACTAGCATGGACCAGCCCACACCAGCCCACATATTCCTTGCCCAGCCCATCTTAGACATGCCTCACCCAGCCCAGGTTAGCCCAGCTCAGTCTATCGTTAATCGAGATGATTGCTGACTGTAAAACCCTGCTAACAGCCTACAGCTACGCCCGTCTACCTATCCTCCAGAACGCTGTGTTCCCTCCATCCATCCCTGTATCCATCCACCCTATCCTCTCATCATCCCTTCTTTCACACCAGCACCATCCTCTGCCATCCTCCAGCCACACCCCACCACCACTGTGGGACTCCACAGACGGAGGAAACAGAGAGAGATGGAGAGGACAGAGAGGAACAAAGAGAGAAGAGAGGGGGAGGAAACGAGGAGAGAGAGAGAGAGAGCAAGAGAGAGGGTCGCTTACCGCACGGTTCACGCGCTGTAATCCTGCAACGGAGCGATGGAGGGTCTGAGAGGCGGAGAGAAGGGAGGAAGAGAGGGAAGCTGCGAGCGTCTGCCGGTGTGTGTGTGCGTGCACGCCTGTGGCCGCACCAGGGACACGCTTTAAGAGAGGGGGAGGAGAGAGGGCGGGGTAAGGGGGGGCGAGGGGTGGGGCATGGGAGAGAGTGGCTGAGGCAGAAGGAAGGAGGGGGGGAGGAGAGATTCTTATTCAGTCCACATTAAAGCTATTTTGCAGTGTTAGGCAGCTGGGGTGGGGTTATTGCAGTGTAACTTGTGGGGCTAGCATTCTTTACTTTATACTGAAGCTAATGCAGTAGATGATGGTAGACTCAATTGTGAGATGATGCACCCTAGGATTCCAAAACACAGAATTATAGACCATTTTGTTTTGAGTATGACTCAGTCCTAACAGTACTAGATGAGTTGTAGAACATACTGTCGCGCAACACCTACCATTATTTAACAACAGTAGAAAGTGCAGAATTCTAACAGTAAAATTGTAGTTAATGGAATCATTTGGTTTTAACCACACGGTCCGTCAAAAACACCACCTCATCAGCAACACCTCTGAAATGTGTATATTAGACTGCATCCACATCACAGGCTCATTTAAAGCACCTTTCACATTGGATCTGTTCACCAGCCATATTTGCCTGATCAGTCATTGCTGCTCTTCTCTGTTACAGGGAGTTAATGACATCAGTCACTAACACAGTCATCCACCACAGAGCCCGACACCCTGGGATGACATCACTAAGGCAGTTGTCCTAAAGCTTTAATCCCCCCCAGGGTGTGTTTGATGCTGGCACGCCGACAGGCCAGTTGGCACAGTTGGTGCACCCAGGTCTATTTTGGAGTTGACATCTCATGTATCTAAGCTTAGGAGAAGAGAGAAAGACAGAGAGAGAAAGAGAGACAGAGAGAGAGAAATAGACCAAGAAAGAGAGATAGAGAGAGATAGCCAGATAGAGGGAGAGAGAGAGAGAGAGAGATAAAGAGAAAGAGAGAGAGAGAGGGGAGAGACAGAGGGAGAGAAAGAGACAGATACATAGATAGATAGATACATAGATATATAGATATATAGATAGATAGATACATAGATAGATAGATACATAGATAGATAGTTAGTTAGATAGATAGATAGTTAGATAGATAGATAGATAGATAGATATAGAGAGAGTGAGAGAGAGACAGGGAGATAACAGTCTCAATATGGTGGTAATCCAGACACTAGAACGGATGCTTGGATGAGGTGGGTGGATGGTGTTCTTAGGTTGTGACATCATCATTCTGGTGGCTTCTGTCATTGGTGCCAGATAGGAATGAGTCACAGTTGTTTACTGGCAAAGCTATCAGCAATAGCAGAGTAAGGTGGCCTCTAGTGGCATATTAGGCATCCCCTTGAAAAATACTATTGTATTGCCACCTTAAAAGACTTGACTGTTTATTGAAAAGTAAAAGCTTTGAACAGTCACATCTATGGGGCATTAATATATAACTTTCTCGTAAACTGCAGTAAGCTCTGACACACACATTGACACAGATCATTGTTGTGTTGTAGACCTGACAAACAACGTGTCTCATTGTACAAATTAAAAATAAGTGGATGACCTTCTGCCAGTGTTCAGTTCATCACATTAACCTTTGTTTTGGAAATGTTACCATTACTGAGACTTCTACTCAATACAGACATCCCCCCAGACATCCCCCCCCCACATACACACACATACACACCTACACACACACACACATACACACCTACACACACACACACATACACACCTACACGCACACAAAGGTCAGACAAAGCTGCCAAATTGTCGGAACACTCCGTTCGGCTGTTACAGGATTCAAACGTACATATTGACTACCTCTCCCCACACCCTCACATTGATTTCAGCATCAGCATGATTATTGACCACAAGACTGGTTGGTGTTCTGTCCTCCCTTTGCTAGCGTGGCATCCATGTGGCAACTGGAAGCGCCATTCCTAAAAATGACCACATGATGGCAGCAAAGCCTTATTTTAGCAGAGCTGCCTTCACCCTCAGCCAAGAGTTCTACAGGGGGGTGTAGAATAATGATCTGAGAAAAAAACACCAGGGGGCGCTGTGAGACCAGCCAACTGGGAAGAAGTTTATGCTGCTTAGTCAGATTGACCACTTTGTTCTGCACAACTGCAACTCCCCACCTGCTTCACCACACACACACACAGACACACACCTCCATCCAAGTGACGGACAGTTCCTGCACATGTGCAGTAGCGAGCAGCAGTCACAGCATGGCCTGTTTCTCCCTGAATGTCCGACCAGCCGACCGCAGCAGCAGCACAGCGTGTTGGCAGATGGGACCCTGGTGCTGTAGTGCTTCAGCTGGGAGATGACAGCATCCGCCACATCAGTACAATAGCAAGAGTCTGAGTGAGAAGAGGGCTGAGGGAGAGAGAGCTGGTGAGGTGGAGGAGAGGATAGGAAGAGTGGGAGGAGAGGGCTGAAGCGAGCCAAGGCTAGGCTGACCTGGGCTGGACAGGAAGTGTGGAGGTTAGCTGGGAGGTTAGCTGGGTGTGGTGTGTTCACTGAGGAGGCCTGGGCAACTGAGACCCAACTGGTGGCCATTTAGGACATTATAGCCTTCCCACATGTTGGTGGCCAAATCCTCTCTCTCTCTTCCTTTCTTTCTCCCTGTCTCCATCTCTCTCTCTCTCTCT
>BROE01000006.1:13521804-13524521 GCA_036571765.1 Plecoglossus altivelis
ACACACTCACAAACACACACACACACACTCACACAGGATGTTTCCTGCGATGTTATGATCCTGTCACCATGGTGAGAGAAGCTCTGAGTTACTACTGTGGAACTGCCAGGCAGCAGCCTGTGTCTTGTTACCGTGACGATAGGAAGCAGGATTAATAAGAGAAAAAGGTGTATATGTGTGTGTGACTGTGACAGATTGAGAAAGGGAAGAAAGGGCACACATACACAAACCAACACACACACACACACACACACACACACACACAAGGTAGGGGAAAAGGGGACTTACCTGTATTGCAGCTTTCATACAGAGACGACCATATCATATCCTAGTGGGTGTGCAAATGGTTGCTGCGTGTCTGTCTGTCTATGTGTGTGTGTGTGTGTGTGTGTCTGCGTGTCAACATCAGTACGCATGTTATCTCCAACCAGCCACCTGTTTGTATGAGAGAGTCAACAAATATTAATATGCATTTCAATAAGCTTCCGCCTCAGAGCACCCACACTTAATCATTATGCTGCTAGTGCAGGTTGCTATTATCTTAATCCCTTATTGAAATCCTGTGTGTGTGTATGTGTGTGTGTGTATGCGTTTCATGTGTGCAAGGTATGAATTTTATTTATTCATGTCAGTGTGTGTATGCCATGGAGGGTAAGCTCACAGGCGTGCGCTTGATTACAGTTATCTGCGGCCCCTCAGAGCAAGCGGCAGGAGTGGAGTCAAGATGAAGAGCGGTTACCTAATACTGGATCCCAGGTGCTTCTGGGTAATTAACCACGGTCCCAGTCTCCGCTGTGACAGGGTCATCCAAACTCGAGATGACATGGCGGACGTGGGCAAGCGGATAAACATCCAAAGAAATATCCGACAAAGATTTCCTGTACGCGATTTCCATCATGGTGGCATGACCCAATCATGACAACAATGAGAAGAAATGACACTGTGATTCTACTGGAGGCTGAGGAAGGAAGACCACATGTAGCGATGGTTAAAACCAGACACTTGTCTCTGTTGTTTGTCCAGAGGGCGTGTGATCGCAGAACCCATTTCCCTGCACGTTTGTTTGCGAGCCGCCACAAGGTGATGATTGGTCGACGTATCAGGTCAGATTCCCTGCAGAAGATCAGGGGGTTAAGTGAGTGTGCTTCGAAGGACGAAGATTGGATTCCTAAAATCTTTCGTTCCAGGCAGAGGTGGACTTGAAGTCTCTGTTAGGAGTCTAATAGTTGAACACCTTGTTCCAGTCTCCTCAGATGATGCCCACAGCACTGTTGGGCCTCTCAGATAGACTTCTCAGATGATGCCCACAGCGCTGTTGGGCCTCCCAGATAGACTTCTCAGATGATGCCCACAGCACTGTTGGGCCTCTCAGATAGTCTCCTCAGATGATGCCCACAGCACTGCTGGGCCTCTCAGATAGTCTCCTCACACTCTGACCACTTTGGAAAGGAAGGAAGACTTTTAACCTCCAAATGCGTTCAGCGTTCCACCGGCTAATCCAAAAGGATTAATACAATTGAGTTTCCTCCCTCGCGCAGCCTGTCAAATTCCCGCTTCCTAATCTGTCCCATTAGCGAGCTGCAGACAGCCCTCACCAGTGCCCCCCCCACCCCCCCTCAGGGAGGCGGGAGGGAGAGTGGCAGGGTGTCTGACTGCCCAAAACCCCACCCAGATGCTCGAGTGATCGTGCCTGTTGAACTTCCAGTGGCTAGTCAGAGGTTGAGCGGTTCATTTCAGGTCGTCGTCTCAGCCCTGCCCTGGCAGCAAGGCTTGCTGTGTGCAGGATGGACAGATGAACTGAGACAGTCGTCCGTGGATTCCTTCGGTAGACAGGGTATTCTAACGCCTGTCCGCTCGACCGTTCAATTCTATTACGTGCTCGCCCTGCGTCCGTCACTGTCCTCCCCAGATACTCCCTCCCTTCTCCCCCTCCTTCCTGCCCCCCCCCTCCTCCCCCACCCCCAGCCTCACTCTCCTTACTGCCCTCCGCTCTCCTACCTTCCCCCTCCTGTCTGTCTCTCTGTGCGTTGCTTTCGAGAACGCTGGTGACCCCATTCTTCTCCTCAACCCTCCTCCGCCTCCTCCACCTCTGTCTCCCTCCTCCCCCACCCCTCCCCCATTCTCTGTCAGCTCTCCGGACCCCAGGGGGTTAGGTAGTAATTAGTGTACTAATACCCCAGCCACTACTGTTCATTCCATGGCTAGTTGAACAGCTATTTCTGCCCCTCATTATGTTACCATGCTATGGTACATAGATACTCAAGAAGTGTGTGTGTGTTTCAGCATGTGTGGAGATGAACCCAGCAGGACACATTGTTCCTGTCACAGTGAGGACAGATCACTGACTAACTCTCTCACTCACTCACTCACTCACGCGCTCACTCACTCACTCGCTCACTCATTCGCTTGCACGCTCTTTCGCTCGCTCGCTCCCTCACACTCTCGCACAAACGCACTCAAATATGCGCTCTCACACAGACACACTCAAACACACGCTCTCACACAGACACACACTCTCTCCCTCTTCGCTTGTCTCTTTTTTCTCTTCATTTCCCCCCTCATACATTCACATGTTTCACTGCTCGAAACTCTCTCCCTCTCTTTCCCTCTGCTCCAGGATCCTTGGCACGCACATAAAGCCACCCAAAAGCTGTCTATTCTCACTGTTGCAATTTGTTACTTCTCTTTCCCTCCCTCCCTCCCTCCCTCCCTCCCTC
>BROE01000006.1:13524692-13546730 GCA_036571765.1 Plecoglossus altivelis
GTGTGTTTCTGACAGAGCCGTTCCAGCCATTTGAAAGGGTGTGGGAAGAGCAAGAGTGAAGCCAACAGATAGAAAGGGGGGAAGACTTGAAATGAAAGATGAGGAGCGGAGCCTGATAAGGGGAGGATGGAGGATAGAGGGAGGAGAAGTAAGGGGGAGGGAGGAGAGGTAATGAGCGGGGGGAGATGGTAATTGTGGACACAGATGTTTCTAACTGTTGTATTGGCAACACCTCTTCACACACACACACACACACACCCCTCCACCAACTGTGTGTGTATGTGTGTGTGTGCATGGCATTGTGTGCATGTGTGCATGTAAAATGTGCGTTGTTGTGTACAGTATTTGTGCTGGAGTGTGTGTGCGCGAGTTATGTGCTTGTGTGTTTGAGCCTGTGTGTGTGGGTCCATAACTTCCATTCCACTGTGTGTTTGAGCCTGAATCCTGACACGTGTGCTTTGACCTGACCTATTCTGACCGGATTAATGGTGTTTGGTACAGAGGAGCACCCCCGGTGTGCACTGCAGGGCACAGGTGTGTGTTGACCCCTGCTCCCTGACCTCACACTGGCCAGTCACCACGGACACACAAATGGCCCCAGGTTACGCGAAGCCATCACCATGGAAACATTGCTCTACCCATCCATGGCTGACTTCATTCAGTAACAGCATGTTTTCTCTCTCACTTGCTCTCTTTCCCTCCTTCGCTTTCTTTCCTTCTCTCTCTGTGTTTCTGAAATACACACCCACACACACACACACACAGACACACATGCACATGGTGTATTCTATCTACAGATTGAACAGTGTATGAATATTGGGTTAACAGGGTGACAGTTTCCTTGTGTGAACAGTCTCATAGAGGTCTTCCCAATGTCGTGCTCTCAATCTGTCATGCTGTTTCATCTCTCATTATCTCATTCAATCTCAAGCTCTGTTTATCCCCAATCTGGTCACGGATACACAAAGTCAACATTTGGATGGAACTGAAGGGTTTTTTGGGTGGTTTCGGTCGGTTTCCCAAAATCTTCTTTGACAAACCAGTGCTCTCCCTGTGCCCATCATATTCTGTACAAGGACAGCTGTCATAGGACCATGTCTTACCCTGACCCCTCCCCCTTACCTGCCCTGCTCTGTCCTGCCTGCCCCGCCCACACCCTCCCCTCTCGCCCTTAAAATCCTCTCTTTGTCTCACCCCAGCCCTAACTTACCCGCACCCTCCCCTCTCATCATCAAACTCCTCCTCTCTCTGTCTCCCCCCTCCCCTGACCCAAACCCTCCTCTCCTATGCCATAACCTTTACACGTTTCTTTCTCCACTGTCATCTCCCCCCTCCCCTCTCCCCACCGCACCCTGTCACTTCCCCTCTCCCCTCCTGTCCCCCCCACCCCCCACCTTCACCCCCCACCCCCCACCTGTGGGTTCTCTTGTGTGGACTCCTCTCCCAGTCTCCTGCAGCCCCAGGAGGGACTGCATATGTTTCAGCAGCTGCTGGTTTTCTCGCGGGCTGCATTAAGTGACTGACTCAAGTGTGCGTGCTCGTATGTGTGTGTGTGTGTGTGTGTGCATACCTGTGAAGTGTCTCAGAGGTCCTGCTGTCACTCAAGCTTTGGGGACTTATCTTTGTGTGTGAAGTTGTGAGTGTGTGTGTATGTGTGTGTGTGTGTGTGGGGGGGGGTGTACCTGTCGCAACCAGCATGTATAAGCAGACAGGAAGTGACAGCATGTATCCACTAGAGGGGCAAGATGCCACACGACTCCAGATCATTACACACCCTGAGCATGAATCATTCAGATCCTCCACTCCTGTCTTCTCTTCTCTTCAATCCTCTCCTCCAAATCAGAAGCCCTAATATACTTCATGTCTAGGTTATGGGGAAGTTGAGGAAATATGCACACATGTGCAGTACATGTCAACACAGACACCCACACACCCACACGGCAGCACTGTGACAGGAGGCAGTAACAAGATAGCATAGAGGAGGAGAGGTTTTGACCATACGTGTGTTTCCCCCGCCTGTTATCTGGGCTCTGTCAGCACAGCACATGACTTCTGCCTGGGAGCCTTGAAATTGCAATCATGCTCGTGTGAAGTGAAAATATTTAGGATGAGCGATTTCTCCTGCACTTTATCGCATGCTCTTGCTCTCTCTCTCCCTCGTGCTTTTCACTCCCTTTTCTCTCTCCTCTCTCTCTCCGTACCTCCCTCCCTCTTGGTCTTGTCTCCCCCTGCCGCTCTCTCTCTCTCTGCCTCTCTCGCTATTGTCCTCTTGTTCACACTCACTCACTTCTCTCCCTCTCTTTCTCTCAGTCTCTCTCTCTTTTTCTTACACAGTTTCTGTCTTTCTTCATCTCATTCTATGTTTTTCTCAGTCTTTGTCATTCTCTTTCTCTCTCTCCATCGCTCTCTCTCACACACACACACACACATACACACAGACTCGCACAAACGTACGCGCGCACACGCCGCATGTTTGTGGCTGGCTGGATAAATCACTCTGACAGCTGAAACAGATTAGCAGTCCCAGGGCAGTTTCCTGGAACACAATGCTAGTGGTAATGGTGCTAGCTGCATTACTACAACTCTAGTTAGCGTGTCATTATTAGCTATTTGCCATGAAAACAAACACAGGCATCATTGTAAAGACAGCCCTCTCGGATAGACTCCACCACAGTTTTTCTCTGGGACTCCCAGACCACTTCAAAGAACATGGTTGATTTGTGAACACCGAAAAACTCCTTCATCCCATCATAACGGTTTGTTGCCTGACCCCGAGCGACCCGTCTATGAATGTTTGTTGTCTTTCAAGATGGAGCATGTTGACATCAGAGGTAATCGCTGCTGGTTTCAGCTGGTCCCGTCTCTTATCCTTCCTTTCTGCAGTCTCCGCCTCTCCTCTCTCCCTCTTCCTTCTTGTCTCCCTAACCCTTTCCTCTCTCTACATCTCCTACTCTCTCTCTCCTTCCCTCTCCATCTCCCCCTCCCTCCTTCTCCTTCTTTCATTCTCTTCCTCTCTCTCTCTCTCCCTCTCCATCTCCCCCTCCCTCCTTCTGCCTCTTTCACTCTCTTCCTCTCTCCCTCTCTCCAGACCCCCCTCCCAGGCCCTCATCTTCTGTCTGACTCCCGAACACGACTCTCTTCTGTCAGAAGTGGTCATTGACTTTTAAAGACCCACGAGTGAAACACGGAGGACTCAACGCTCTCTTCCCTTTGGTTCCTGTCCTCCGAGCGGCATGGCAATGAAGCCACTCTGTCCTTATTTCCCCTGCGGCCGCCCCGCTGCATTGTGGGTCATTTGAAACATTCAGCCAGGCTGAGCCAGTTCGACGATCTCAGGCTTTCTCAGGGCTCCACCCTCACCCTCCAGCACCTCCAGCACCTCCAGCACCTCCAGCACCTCCAGCAACTCCAGCCTCCCACCTCGAACCTTCCACCAACCTTCAATGGCAGCAGGAACAGCAGCTATTCTGGTTCATGCTGAACCTGGGGAGCTGTCCAAGGTGGCTAACAACAAGTTCCATTAGACTCGGAGGCCTGTTTCCATTTGGCTGTTGAAATATATCACCAGAACAGGATATTTCATTATCCTTAGAATAAACACTCACGTTCTAATGTGGCTTGTCATTATTACAAGATAGCTGATAAAGCTAGACTGGGATTCTCTGTCTCTGTCCCTGCCTCTCTTTCTTTTCCCTGTATCTCTCACTCTGTCTTCCCCCCTCTCTCTTTTCATCCTCTAGGGGGTTAGATGCCATGGTAACCAACTTCATATAGCTCAATAATCAGGTAAAAAAAGGCTGATGTAAACCCAAAATAGTGTCGGTAGGTAGAGAGTGAGTGTGTTTGCGTGTGTGTGTGTGATGGACTGGAGGCGGTTTGGCTGAAGTTGATTCGTTTCCTGGCTCTACGAAAATAAACAGCGCATGAGAAGCACATCAGTGTCCTCTCTAATTGGCTTGGAATCACCCTAGTCCCCTCGAGCTACAATTCCACTGGCTGCTCCTGCCTCTGTCTGTCTCTGCCTGCCTGTCTGCTTATCTGGCTCTCTGCGTGTCTGCCTGTCTGGCTCTCTTCATGTCTGTCTGTCTGGCTCTCTGCATGTATGTCTGTCTGTCCATATGTCTGTCTGTCGCTGCCTGCCTGCCTGCCTGCCTGCCTGCCTGCCTGCCTGCCTGCCTGCCTGCCCGCCCGCCCGTCTGTCTGTCTGTCTGTCTCTCTCCCTGTCGGACTTTCTGCACATTTGTCTCTTTGTCCGCCTGAATATCTGTCTGCCTGGATACCAGTGTGTCTGTCTGTCTGTCTGTCTGTCTGTCTGTCTGTCGGTCTGTCTGTATGTCCGTCTGTCCGTCTGTTCGTCTGTCTGTCTGTCTGTCTGTGTAGTTGTCGGGCTCCCTGCCTGTCTGCTTGCAAGGAGAGAGTAGGATATTGTGATGGTGCCAGTATGACAGCCGTGATGAAGGAGGGAGAGAGCAGATCCAAGTGGCTGTGATGGAAGACGGGAAGCACAAAGAGACTAGCGGAGCTGGACAGTTTGTCTGGTTGGACCAGGTGTCTCCTGAGTCCTGCTGCCACGTACATCAGTACAAGTTACAAAACAGCCTTGTTTGGAGGAGGAAGGCAGCATGCGTGGTTGCGTACAAAGCAGTTTGATTCCGCCTGTCTTCTCCCTTTCTGACAGGCGATATACAGTATGTAAAATGTGTGTATTAAATATGTACATATCCATCCTGTGTGTGTGTTTGCATTGCTCTCCCAGCGGAGCGGCTCAGGGCAGTGTTAGTGGGAGTGGGCCAGCTCGTACTCTGGAGAGGTTTTCAGTTCCAGCCCTTCTGCCCTATGTGGGTTACCCCAGCCTCGTTACGGCTTCCAGAGCAGTCCTACTGCAGCCAGAGCCCTAATGGAGGATAATGAGCCCCTCAGTTTCCCCTGTGCGTACCGACACGGAGCAAGGGGCTGAGCAACTGGACCACCGCCCTCCCATAGGTCCTGCGGGTAGAAACCGATTTAAAGAGAGGGTGGGGATGAGTGTGAGAGAAAAAGAGAGAGCGAGAGGGAGGAAGAGAGAGAAGTTGATCGCTGCTGGTATTTCGAAATCCTCCATCAATGCTGCCAGAGATTCTGCTCATCAAGCTTGATGTTCCATTGGACCAAGGGGTCACCCATGTAGACGGACTGGTTCCAGACCCCCTCTTCTACACCCGGGAACGTTGCCCTTGGACACCGAGCACAAGTTTGGACATATCTGTCACTTGTCACCTCCTCCCACCTCCTCCAGACTTCAGTCTTCTTCCCACACGGAACGTTCTGGAGTCCAGCACAGCCACGGCAGACATGAGGGCTGGATGCTGTAGGCTCTGTCATAATACACAAGCAGTACATAATGAATGGAAGAGGTGGGCCGTTTGAAGTTTAGGTTCAGAGAGTAAGGGGGAAGTTTTGAGCGCCCGTCTGCGTGCGTACGTGCGTGCCTGCCTGGGCATGGTTTTATAAAATGCTCTCAGTTCACAATCGTGAGACTAGCACATCCATAGGCTGCAATTGCTTCTATTGTTGAGACTACGAGCCATGCTATAATCATAGCCTGTAGTGGGCTCTCCTCTTCTGCCATAGCTGGAAGTTAATAGCAGGTTATTAGTCGCTGTATCCTTCATATTTAGTATTATCATGGACAAGAAACAATGCTCAGATGTTGCATGTCGCTGTGTCAACCATATGAAACTGTCCCTGAAAGTGTTTGCACAATGTTGCGGGCTAGCTTCATGATCGGAACGTCTAGCTTTATGTGCGTGCCCTATGTGTGTGGGTGCGCACGTGTGTTCTCTGGAATGTGTCCGTGTGTGACGCTCTGACATGGTTATTTATGGCAAGCTCCAGTGAGCTCTTTGTTTCCCCTGTCTGTGTGAGACTGAAGGAGCAGAGAGGAGCAGGGAGGAAGGAGCTCTGCTGCTTTGATCCGACACTGGAACCACTTCACACAGAGCGAGAGAGGGGAGGGGAGAGGGGGAGGAGGGGGAAGGAGAGAAGGATAAAGGGGGGGGGATAGAGAAACAGGTAGGAAGGAGATGTGGCGGAGGAGAGAGGGAGGAAGTGAGAGAGAGGGAGGGGAGGGAGGGAGGTAGAGCAAGAGAGAGGGGGAGAGGGAAGAAAAAAGAGAGAGGGAGATGATGATGGAGCAGATGAACTGGAGGAGCGAAAAAAGAAAAATCTTTAAGATTTGAACACAATGAAGCCCTGCAGCTAGTTTTTGTCACTGCAAAGAAAGGCAGAGAAAAGAGAAGAGAAAAGGAGGGATAGAGAGAGGGCGCGGGGAGGGGGATCCTATTTTTACTTAACCCCCACCACCCCCGTTACTGTTCGAACAGTGACATAAAACTTCTTCCCGACTCTTTGAAAGCAATGTTTCACCCAGAGAAAGTTAGCAACGGCTTCTCGTTAATGTCTCTTTCTTTGGACAACCGCAAACGTGGCCTGTTATTTTGCGCTTCGTTTTTTCCCAAGCCTGTGGAATAGGACTCCTTCCAGACAGGATCTAAGGATGTGGTTTTCAGCGCAGTGATGTTCTTCCAAGCCAGCCTTCCACCACCCCCACACTGCTGCTCTCCCTTGTTCTCCATCCTCTCATCCTTCGCTCCTGTCCTCCATCCCTCCATCCCTCTCGCTTGGGTCAGGACGGTAGCCGGAGAACCTCAGATCAGATCTTCACCTGGAGAATGAGTCCGCTGTGTTTACCTCACCTCCAACCCCCTGCCCCTTCCCAGCATTCTGAAACCCCCTTCCCCCTCAACCCACCCCCACATTATGCAATTCTGCAACCCCCCCCCCACCCCTCTTCCACCAATACCACCCTTTCCCTTTAGCCGGCGTTGACAAGATTCATTGAACAGTTAGCCTGATGTCGTACTGTTCTCCCGCAATCCTTTGCTTCTGTCTGTCCCTCAGCACAGCGGCTCCAACCAACTGAAGCGGCGCTGTTCATTTCCCCTGCATCATCATCGCCCTCTCCATTTTCATCAGTTCTGCGTGTGTGCGTGCGCGCGCGTGCGTGAGCATAGGCATAATGTTTGTTTTCATCAACGGTTCCTCCCTGTTCAATCTTCTTTGGGGGTTAGGCAAACACAGGCAGACGCTAATGAAATACTCAGGGAGGTGTCGCGTGGTCTGCTAAAAACCTCACATGTACACACACGAGCACTCTCCAGCACACGCACACGCCTTGCACACAGGCGTGCAAACTCACCACAGCTTATCCTCCTGAGTCAAACTCGGCCATTTTTTCATTTGCCCCTTATATTTCTGCTGTTTTCTTTTCATCTGCCCGGCGATGGCAGGGGCTTGTCTTACTGTCACTCCTGTGACCTGTGGCAGTTCAGCATCAAAGAACACACACACACACACACACACATTTAAATCCATTCACACCTCTATGCAAGGATACTTTAAGTTTTATTCCGGTGTTTAGGTGCAGGTAGGTAGGTAGGTGCAGTCGTGCAGTCGTGGAGTCCAGGGCTACCCTGCACCCCCCTCATATCAGACAGGTTCCCTCAGGTGCCACCTCAATATTTCATGTGCTGTCCCTTATCTATGAATTTTCGATAGCAGGACAAGTTACCCCTTCTCAGGGTGGGAAACACAAGGCGTGAGTGCGAGAGCCTGTGCACTGGTGGAAACGCCTGAGCGAGTCCTAAGAGCCTAGCTTGTAAGATGAGCAGAGCTGAATAACACCAGGGGACAGAAACCCTCCGCTGTCACATCCTCAGCTTACCTGGGCAGCTTAAATCAAGACACATCTTTCATTTCTCCCTTTCCCCTTGAAGGGAACGTCAAAACAACCCCATTTTTCCGCATTGAAGTATAACACATTTTTCTTTTGAGTTCATACATACAGGTACAGTAATAAATGCGTATTGTCGGAAGGAATGGTGCCCTTCGCAGACAGGAAAATACCTCGAAAATAAATCTATTTCAAAGCCTTTTTCATCTGCAGCGTGTGCGCTTCTCTGTAAGGCTGCTACGCCTTCAAAATGGTGGCATTTTCACCGAATTTTGGTTAAGTGCTTTTTAAGCACAGACAACAAAGCACAACAAGGTCAGCGGGTTCCTGGATAACTTTTTTCTGAGAGCACTCTAAGTTGAATTCCTGGAGGCACTCTCAAAAGGACACCATTTTGGGCTTCAAATATGGCCATCAACACCTTCAAGTGTAACGTGATCGTTAAAACAATTATAATAGGCAGTTAATGTGCTTTCTTTAAGTCCAGGATGAAAGAGAACGACAGGGTAGGGGGGGTGACTATTTTCCAGTTGAATGTTTATAACTTAGTTTATTTGCTGAAACGGCTGGAACAGACAGGTATGGATCAAACAGGTAGCGCTCGCATCATCTGCATCTGCATCCCATTAGACGGGCGGGCGCGCGGCGGGAGGTTCGCCCGCCTTGCAGAGACGTAGACAAGTCACATGTCTCGGAGCGCTGCGGTGAAGACGACACACTCAGGCTTGTTAATGAACACTAAAATGCTGCATTCTCACGCGTTGATGTTTTAAGTGGCTGGCCGCTATGTTAACTAGGAGAGAGCTGCAGTTGGGTAGACAGAGAAACACCTGGAGCTGTGCTGGAATGGAACATAGTAGCTTCTGTCAGCCATATAACCTGTAGAGTTCAACAGGCACATATACTAAAGCTCAAAATGTCATAGGAACAGTTTGAATCGCACATCTCAGGAAATGAGATGATATCACAGTAAGATCCAGCCTCACACCTATAGAGGTGCCATCTCCTGTGGAGCAGCCTCTCACCCCTGGAGACCAGGCTCTCCATCAACATCAGCTCATCATCTCCCAGGTCCCCTCCTTCCCTTCCTCTCTATGTCTCAGATGCTCTCTCTCTCCTCTCTGTTTGCTCTCCTTCACCACTCTCTATTCATTCGGTCTCTATCTCTCTCCTTCTCTATCTCTCTGTAGCACTCTCCCATATACAGTGTCCCTCCCTTTCTCCTCTCCCCCCTGGTCTTTCCCTCCTTCATTCCTCCCTCTCTCTCCCCCTCTCTCTCCCTCCCCCCCTCTCTCACTCCCCACTCATCTCCCAGGGGCAGTGCTACCTGACTCTCTGTACGGCGCCTTAATGCGTTTTCTAGTGTGACGATACGGTTTGCCAATGACCATCATCGATCCTGTGAGTTTGCATTAGTTCCCACTTAGAGAAAGATCTTATTGGGTAAGTGACAGCGGGGGCACAAATTCAGCATGGGGATCAATACCCCCAGGGCCAGGTGAACGGCCCCCCACTTATGCAGAGCAGGTGCAGGTCATTTGATGAAACGAGCGGAAGAAGTGATGTCTACGACACGGAGATATGCAGGAACAACGCTCTCCAGGGGGTGCTTAACTTACCGGAGGGTTCCTCGGGTCTGCGGACTGACAGCTCCTTCATCATATCATGGAATCGTTCATGAAAGATTCACTGCATTTGGCCCCGGTGAAAATAAGACAGAGAATAATACGGAACGCAGGGCAGATCTGAAGGAATCTTAGACTATTGAAGCACTGTTCCTTCTCCAAAGAGAATTCCTTTGGTGGAAATCTACCTGGGAAGAAGCGAAGAAGATGGACGATCTCTTTGGTAAATGACATGACCCCATAAATCACAAATGACTCCAATTACCTTTTATCACCTGTAGAGAGAAGGCAAGAGGGAGATGGGGGCTGGGGAGGGGGGGGGGGGGGGGGGGGGGGGGGGGTGGAGCGAAAAAAGTGAGCGAGGGAAACGGACGCGGAGAGAGAGAGGAAGTGAGATGAAAGGCGCGGAGAGGAAAAGGACGAGCGAGGCCCTTTGAAAGTGTGCGAGAGAGAGAAAGTGCGTGAGAGAGGGTGCGTGAGAGAGAGGAATAGAAAGAGTGAAGGGTGGATTAAGCAGGAAGCAGACCGTTTCATCTGCGCCAGCGCAAATCCTCCAATAATCACTGCTCCCAATTTGGCCAGGGCGCCTCAGAAGAAAGGAAACAGGGAGAGGAGGGAGCGAGGCTGAGGCAGTGAACCATGCCAATCCTCTGACGGCAAACGGCGTTTAAGATAGCAGGAGCTGGTAGGCTTCCTACCAAGGATTATCTCTGATCTTATCAATGAGCGCTGCCATTTTGTTGTCAGGCTTACCCCGGTCCTGTGAAAGGAGATCTTCATTAACAGTGGCTGACACCTGGCATAGAGACATGGAGACCTATGTGAGGGAGCTGGGTCTGAGGACCAGAGGCTGAGCCAGCTCGTCCTGCTTCCTCCCTCCTGCCGCCTCACCTCCTGCCGCCTCACCTCCTGCCGCCTCACCTCCTGCCGCCTCACCCCTGCCACCTCCCTCCTGCCGGCCGGGGGGCTTCAATCTTCACCCCTAGCCGCCTCACCCCTGCCACATCCCTCCTGGCGGTGTGAGAACCCATTTTCCGGTGTACTCGGGAGATCCATTTAATATCACATCTATTCTGGTGTGGTTTCGTTTCTGGCGCACATACTTAATAGGCACGTGGTGTCGCTTCTCAATTCTCGAGGGGCCTACACTGACGAGATGTACAAAATATCAATGAGACCATAGTCTTCCGTAAAGCTAGCAGAGATGGGTTGGTGAAGGGGTGGGGTGCATGGGTTCGCATAGGTAACAAGACATTGAAGATCGCGACCTAAAAGATCCTTTCAACCTAGAATCGACACAGTGAGAAGAGTCACTGTACAACATTCTTTTTTTTATTCAACCACTATTGGAATCCCCTTCTCACACAGCAAATTAGATCTCGCGTTGCTGGCTCTCTGTATGTTGTGTAAGGAGGGGGGCTGGGGGAATCAGTACTTCGTGCTGTCCTCCTGTTTGTTGTATGTAAGGAGAAAGGGGGCAGTATCAAGTGATGGCTGCCTTCTGTGGTGTGTAACGGAAGGGGGGCCGATGGCATCATAGTCTTGGGATGTGTCAGCTTCTCCTGCTGAGATGAGTAAACAGAGTCAGGCGAGTTGGCAATCAAGTGATGTAGCATCTCTTCTGGTGTTGCTCGGTGTAGCGATCGCGAGGGGACATGCTAGTGATGTAGCTGCCTCTTGTTGTTGTGGTATGAGGAGGGGCGGAGGCATCTGCAAAGATGACTGGCTCGCGCTCTGTGTGTGTCCGTAAAGGAAGGGGGGGGCACTCACAAGTGATCCCAAAAGGCCTTGCCTCTTCGGAGTTGTGTAAGAGGGGGGTGGGGTATGCAAGTGATGGCTGCTCTGTAGAGCTTTACGTAACTGTCAGCGGCAGGGAGCAGAATGGAGATGCAAAGGCCACCCATCCACCCCACCCATCCCTCTCCTTCCCCTCTCCCTGCCTGCCTGACAACACTTGCTCTGGTCAGTCTTGGATGATGCCCTCTGAATCATCGGGCCCCAACCTGGAGGGAGGCAGGTCAATAAACATGGACTAGGGGTGTCATTGCAGATTGACCCCAAGTGCACAATCCATCAGTGTTGGATGGTGCTTTGTCCTGTCCAGTTTATAAAGACCCCAGCGACAGTGTCGCCGTGGAGACCAGTGACAGGCTGGATAGAGGGTTGCCAGGGTTAACTGTGAGGTGACTGGAGGCCATTTCGAACTGCGGGAGAGGAGAGAAAGAGACAGAGAGAGAGAAGGATGGAGGCAGGGGCTGGGATAGATTAGTCATGTCTCACAGAAAAGGTAAATTGTTGTAATTAAACCACAGCCCCTGATTGTATGTTCCAAGAGTGACCCAGTCTGTCACCCTTACCCATATACTCTTAAACAGCAAACTACTCCTATATGTATTGATGACCATATTTGGTTATTTAACTCAGCATGATTTATGAGCGAAAATCCATGATATAATTGCTATAGTTTTCCCATTTAATGTGGATGTCTAAACAAAGCCTGCCAATCATCTTCAGTCTCTTGTGAAATATTAGTCATGAAAATCAAGTCACCTTATACATGAACCCTGTTAATAGATTCTCCTCCTTCTCCGCCGCCTGGCTGATTAGACCTATTAAGCCACTATAATAGCACCATCTCGCTCAAGTGATTGATATTTAGTGAAAGAAAAGCTAAAATCACAAGGGTTATGGTAAAGACGGCAGTCGGAAACAAACCTGGCAATTAAAAAATGTTCTGAGGCGAGATTCAGTGAGAAAGCAAGAAACTTCTTCTTTTGTGTGTGTGTGTGTGTGTATGTGTGGGGGGGAGGCTTAGACATGAATAAAATAAGAAATCTAGTTTTTGCAAAGTAATTAAAATCTTGCAAAAGTAATTATTAGTGTGAAAGAGGGCCCCAGCTTGTTTTGTTTACATAGATGGATGTAACTGAGGTCTTTACTTGACTTGAAGGACAGTCTAACGGCTCATTTTTCCTCTTAACTGCAAGTCATTTCACCTAAATCCGAAGAACACCAAAGGCTGTCAAAAATAGCCCCCAAAAAAACCACAAATAATTACGGGCGAAAGTGCTGCATGTCACAAGTACCCTTCAAGTTACATCATGAATCATCCTTTTGTCTGTACGTGGTTATTATAGGTAGCTTTGAGTGGCGCGCTGGCGTGCGTACCTCTTCCCCCTGTCAGCTGATGTCTGGGACGCATCCTTTCACGCTTCTGACTCGCTGTGTGTAAACCACGCCTCGCTAGCTGCACCTTTGGAACGGCTGCCAGTCACACTCAGTGCACCTGGGGTGTTAGAGATCTCCTGCAAGCCGCTCAGTCATCCCGCTCAGATGGCAGCATCTGCCCCAGGCCATGAAATCCTGCCACGGTATACCTCCTCACTGTGTGTTTAAAGGCCCCTAGCATCACCCTGGGCACACTGCTGTGTCTGTGTCTATGTGTGTGTGTGTTGGTGTGCATGGTTGGGTGAAAACGTGTATGTTTGTATTCTGTATGGCCTTCCCCATGCTCTGTGTCCCTGAATACACCCGGCTTGACAAAACCACAATCTCCTCCAAGTCAAAGTTCTTTCCTACCATACTGTGGCCGCAGCATCCCTGTCCTTCCCCAGCTCAGGGGGCATTCAG
Organism: Plecoglossus altivelis; assembly: GCA_036571765.1. NCBI lineage: Eukaryota > Metazoa > Chordata > Actinopteri > Osmeriformes > Plecoglossidae > Plecoglossus > Plecoglossus altivelis. The sequence goes on from BROE01000006.1 coordinate 13,537,719, forward strand.
TCTCGGTCTAGATCAAGTACTAGGTCTAGATCGAGTACTAGTTCTAGATCTCCATGTACTAGGTCTAGATCAAAAACTAGGTTTAGAACATCAAGTACTAGGTCTAGATCTTTAAGTACTAGGTCTATATCTTTAAGTACTTGGTCTAGATCTTTAAGTACTAGGTCTAGATCTTTAAGTACTAGGTCTAGCTCTTCATATACAAGGTCCAGCTCTTCATGTACTAGTCTAGCTCTTCAAGTAGTCGGTCTAGATCTTTCTGTACTATGTCTAGATCTTCAAGTACTAGGTCTAGATCTTCAAGTACTAGGTCTAGAACTTCCTGTACTAGGTCTAGTTCTTCAAGTACTATGTGTATATCTTCAAGTACTATGTCTGGATCTTCAAGTACTTCAGACTGTCAGTTCATAATTGAGTTGCAACTGTGACAAAGCTCAGTTTGCCCTTCTATCAAGACGGTGTAAGAACATTTTTCCTCCGGCATAAAGAAGTGAACTGCATTATATTGATAGTATTCACAGCTTCAATGCAACAGTACACAATAGAATGACCTAACTCTGAGCCCACAGTCTTCATGACCCAGAATCATTCAAATATAACAAAGACTGGGAAATTAGGAAGTATCAGCTTTGCTTCCCTTTTTTTGCTCATCTATTATAGATGGGCTTTTTGTCTATGAATAATAGAGCAATGTTTTCAGTTCTTAAATATTTAGCTGTTTTCCCAGCCTTCAAATATTTATATTGGGAGTCCACTCCTTGTTAAAAAAGACTGGCACACCTATTAAGCGTGGTGGAAGTGGCTACCATTAGAGGGGAGCTAAGTTTGATTTGTCTGCCCCGGTCTGCTTTTGTATGTGTGTGTGTGTGCGTGTGTGTGTGTGTGTGTGTGTGCGTGTGTGTGTGCGTGTGTGTATGTGTGTGTGTGTGTGTGCGTGTGTGTGTATGTGTGTGTGTGTGTGTGTGCATGTGTGTGTATGTGTGAGTTTCTGCCAGTCGACTCAGCGCAGCCGCTTGAATTTTCAGCAAGAAAGCCCCATCCTTAGCCTTCAGCAACAAGCGGAGAATGCCTTTGCTAAAACCCTGTTGTAACTTCTGAGTTTTGTTCCAGATACTTCCTTTGTAAACACCTGTGAGAGGAGTCCCGAGGTAGAGAGAGGGGAGCGCGGAACAACGTTGCCGTGAAGTCGTACTAAGGGGCTTAGCATCATGTGACATTTCAACAATATGCGTACGAGCCAAGTTTAGAGAAGACGAAGAGAAAGTGTTGAGGAGGACACTAAGTAGCTGGCTCTCTCCCAGATTCAACATATTCTCCCATAGAGAAGAGAGAGAGAGAGAGAGAGAGAGAGAGAGAGAGAGAGGGAGAGGGAGGGAGAGAGACACTGCAAGGCAACAGCATGCTGTATATGATGCTGCTGTTATTCCCTCTAACCGTTGACAATTTGTCTACACCTTATCAATAATTACGGTGTAAGTAAATGTTTCATATTGCATTTAATTATGATTGTTTAGAGAAAAGGGCAGGGAGAATTAAAGAGGAAGGTAAAGTATGTGCATGTGCATTAGCGGGTGTGAGTGAAGGTCGTGATCACGTTAATGTTCTGTAAGTGAGGTCACTGGCTCTGCCAATCAGAATGCTTGTCTCATCACAAGCTCCACTCCATTCTCTCCGTTTCCCTCCACAACCCACCAACAGGGGATAGAATGTCAGTTTCCCTCAATGCTTTGCATCCCCAGGTTGCAGAGAGTCGGTGTGTAGGTATGCCTGAGGATAGCGTGTCGTCAAAATAGAATGGGGGGAGGGGGGCGGGGGGGGTTATATAAAGACACTAAGGGCAGAACTGTAAAATTCCAGAAGTCTTTGTCAGAGTCGCACGCATGCAACACAAAAACAAGGACAGAGTTGGAAATAAATACATTCGAATCAAATTAATTATGTGATCGTCAGTGCTCGTCCATATTTGGATAATGAGGGCAGGAGTTATTTAAAGTAGGATAGAGGAAGAGAGAGAGAGGGTGTGGTGGGGGGGGTGGTAGAGCGAGAGAGAGAGGGAAGGTGAAGAGAGGCAGGGATGAGAGAGGAGCAGCGACGGAGAGAAAAGCAGAGGGATGAGCGTGGAGGAGGGGAGGAGGGGAGGGAGAAGGTCTATGTCTCCTTCTAACCCCGGGCCCGCTGTCACCCCTAACAGTCTCATGAAATATTAACCCGTCAGTTGGGAAGGGAGGGGGAGGGGTGCATGGCACGCTGTATCTACGGTAACACATGCTGGCAGTTTAGCCTGTTTCACCCAGGGCTGGGGGGAGGCTGGGGGAGGGGGTGGGGGTGCACCCCCCCCCCCCCACCTTCCTCCTCTCCTCCCTCCCTCCACCCACCTCACCACCACCGCAACATCAAGCATGTCGGCTTTGCTCAGCGTCGCCGCGGAGACTCTCCTTCTAATCCTCCCAGAGAGCTCTGTGGCCGGAGGGAGAACTGGGCTGAGGCCGTGTAGGAGACGAGAGGAGAATCGCCCCCCACAGGCGCAGTCATCAGCGTGTCTGTACGACCCCTCTTTGCGAACGCCTTCCATAGTACCAAGTACCTCAAAGGTCTCATATCCATAGAGGGCCTGAACAGATTAAGCGGATGAATCCGCCGTGCGCATCGCCCGCATTAGCTCGCATCGCTTTGACGACGTCTTAGTCATCTGTTTTCCCACGGCGTCGTCAAGGCTTTTTTCTCTCTCCTCTTCCACATTAGACTGGACTCCCTCCGTCTCCTTTGTGTCTCATTGCCTGCGCGGTCGGCGGAAGACAAGTAGCACCAGCCGCCAGCCCACGCGCCATCCACAACACCTTCCCTCCGGAGAGCAACACTGAGCTGTTCATTCCCCTGCCCAGCACGCCCTCCTCCCCATGCCAGCGCGCTACATTAGCCTCTCCTTGGATCAGATGGGATGAGTTTCTACTTCCAACTAGTCATTAAAAAACCCATGCCTGCTGCAGTCCATTCTGCTGCTTAGTAATGCCACGTGAGGGAGGATACAAACTGTTACCAAGTCCCTTGGCATCGCTGAATATACAGTCATGTGCTGGAGAACGGGCACCCTACTTGAATTGTATGCTTTGACATTATTAGGATGTAGCAACAATCATCTGGTCTCAGAATGAGGTAAATACGACCTCAGATGAACAACAGCTGAGGTCATTTTACACTGGGTCACGATTTATTTAACAAACACTTAAGCCAAAAACACAGTTGTATCCCAGCAGGAAGTTGATAATCTCCATCCTTTTTTAACGATCGATTAACAATCGTAATGTGGATGTTCAAAAAGTTGGGCTTCAACTTTTAATTAAAAGCGCAGTGTTTATTTTCTTGCCCAAAGTTATCCACTTGAATTAAGATATGAACTCCAAAGTTTAACTCAGATCAGATTGCATCATTGGTATCGATTGAAAAACAAATTGTGAAAATGTGCTTACAGATTGCAAGGTGTCTCAGGTCATCCTTCAAGGCCATGGCGAGTCCAGCTCGCAGGGATAAGGCGCTCCCTTTTGAAAATGTCAGAAAGCTAGATCGAAGATTGAAAACATTGCGATTGAGCCGGCCATTACCTGCGGGCAATGAAGTGGAACGTTCCCGTGCTGTTTGCGATTTCTCTTTTCTGTTCTTCCTAGATTTGCTTTGATCGCACATCAAGGGCACACCCACATGCGGACGACCAATGTACACTCGTGTCCTGGTTCATGGAGGGCCATGTTGAAGGCTGACACACAGGCACGTGCGAAGGGAGCTAGGTGGCATGAGATGCTGTCTGTGGTGCCAACAGTTTTGTTAACGTCCCACAAGTGTACGTATCTCTGATGGTCCATTACTGTCCCTTACTGTACCGGGCTTGGGAATAAAGAGTTCTCTCAGACACAGAAGACCCCCCCCCTGAACTTCACACACAATAACATTTCAAAACCGGATGACCTCCGATTGCTGTACCATCATCAAGTTCATGATTCAAACCTGATCGGGCAATTACGGTAAGCTTATTGCCGAAGGTGTCAGTGACCCACAAAACGCAGAATAAGAGTCCTCTCTGAATGAATATCCTCTGAGCTTAGAGCAAACACGACTTCATTACTCAAGTAAATATCCCAGTGAATATGTTGATAAGCTAAATTGACTGGGCTAAATTCATCAGCGATTCGAACGCAAGGGCAGCTTGGTAATAGGCTTAAACTATGTGTGTGTGGGGGGGTATGTACAGTATCTTAATCATGTTTTGAAGGGTTCAAGAGTTGTGTGGCAACATGAGAGGATGAGATGACTTGGTCCTGAAGCTGTCAAGCGTCAGAGGAATGTTAAGCCACAGTGGTATGATACACACAGACAAACACACACAAACAAACACACACACACATCTCTGTTTCTGCCCGCTCCTCCATCTCCCTCCTTCCATCAGACTGAGTCTAGCCTGTATTCAGTGGCAGAGAGGCCGCCATGACGACAACAGCTTTATTAATCACATCAATCATCTCTAACGCCATGGCGACCAGAGGGAGCTCTAATCGCTTCTCACCGAGCTGACAATTTCTCTCCTGAAGGGCCCTCCACTGTCTGCATTAGCTTGACTTCTGTGTGTGTGTGTTAGCATGTGCATGGGTGTGCGTGCAAGTGTGTGCGTGTGCGTGCCTGTGCGCACACGTAATAGAGAGAGTGAAGCAGGGAGGGCAGGGCGGTGCGCTCGACGGAGAGATTGTGTGGCAGGGAGGAGGCGAGGGATGAAGGATAAGGAGAGCGCAAGAGCGAGCTAGAAAGATGGCGCGAGCGCGCGCTACGTGGGAGGAAATGTACTCGTCAGTCAGGCTTTGGCGTGTCTGGGGATGGTGCTAGGAAGACAAAGTTGTTTTTTCCTCCATTGGTTAATTAGCCTGTGTTCATTAAACAACATTACCCTTCAAGGTTCTCTTTCAGAAGGCCTTTCTCAGAAGGTTCTCTGGTGCCTTGCTGCTATCCACCAGAGGCCTCTCCTCCATCTGCAGTTCTGTCGACTGCTGCTGAAAGCTGACTGGAAGTTCCTCCTCTTGCCAAAGAAGTGATCTAAAACTGTGACAGACAACCTAGCAATTGCATCCGATCCGGAATTTGTATTTATTTCCGAGAACTAGAATTACGCGTCGCGCCATTGGAAAAACATTAAAGCGAGGACGTGTTCCTGATGAATGCTTGGAAACACAGTAGAACAATATCAAGCAATTTCACAGACACCTCTGAGCTAAAACACTCACAATAACAAGGAAGTTTATCAAAAGTAATGTGCAAAGAGAGTGCCAGAAAAGAAATCCATAATTCCATGTGTGTTAATATCACCCCGCTGGACGATAGACGCCCCCACAACGACCTGGTTGGAGTCCTCATGAATGTCGCCTCTGGGTCTAAATGTGGAGAGCGATCGATGCAGGGCTTCTCCTGGAGGAGGAGGGGGAGGGGGCGTGGGGGGGGGCAGGCTCAGCACATAGTCCGCTTGTGTGTGCCTGTGGGGGGTCTGTTGTCAGCTGTCTGTGGCAGGCTCATGCATACAAGCAGACACACACGCACACGAGCTAACACATACAGACAAACACACATGCGAGTTTGCGAGCTGAAAAGAAGGCCGGCATCTTTCCTAATATCCGATTCTCTCCCCTATTAGTTTTTTATCTCCTCTAATAGTCTAGTCTCTTTGCCGCTCTCTCTCTCTCTCTCTCTGTCTCTCAGTCTCTCACTCCTCTTGCACCCCCCTTTCCTCTCATTTTCCATTCTCCTTTTTCTTCGTTCCTTCTCCCTCTGAACCACTCTTCAGTCCCCAGCTTAATAACGTTCTGTCTTCTTGACTCTCTCCCTTTCTCACTTATCTCCTTGCCTGTCTTTTTCTTCTCAACCCACTTTTGTCGCCCACTACATATCCCATTTCTTCCTCCCTCTCCCTTGCTCACTCTCTCTTTCCCCCTAACATCTCTCCTACCCTGGCTCCTTTCCTACCCCTCCTCCTCCACCCCATCCTCCTGTCTGCTTTCCCCCTCCTCTCTTCTTCTCCTATTATCCCCCTGTTCTCTCTCACCTCTCTCTCCTCCCCATCCTCTCTTCCCTCTCCTCATCTTTCTCTCCTCTTCTCTGCTCCCTCCCCTCCCACTTCTTTCTCTTGTCTCAGCTCTCTCCTCTCTCACCTCCCTCTCCTCTCTCACCTCCCTCTCCTCTCCTCTCCTTTCTCTGCTCCCTCTCCTCCCTCTGCTCCTTCTCCTATCTCTCGTCTCATCTCTCTCCGCTCCTCTCTCATCTCCCTCTCCTCTCCTCCCTCCCCTCTCCTCTCCTTCCTCTCCTCCCTCTCCTCCCTCTGCTCCCTCTCCTCCCTCTGCTCTCTCTCCTCCCTGTCATCTCATCTCTCTCGCTCTCTCTCCACCTCCTCTCTTCCTCTCCTCTCCTCCCTCGCGCCTCTCTCTCCTTCCTCTGCCACTCTCGCATCCCTCTGCTCCTCTCCTCCTCTGCTCTCTCCTCCCTGTTGTCTCATCTCTCTCCTCTCCTCTCTCACCTCCCTCTCATCTCCTCCTTCCCTTCTCTCTCCTCTGCCTCTGCCTCCTCTTCTCCCTGCTGCTCCCTTCTCCTCTCTCTCGTCTCATCATCTCCTCTCCTCTTCTCACCCACCCTCTCTTGTCCTACCTCTCCTCTCCTGCCTGTCCTCTCCTCCCTATGTTTCCTTTCCTCCTCCTCTCTCCTCTCCTCCCTTGCTCCCTCTCTCACCTCCTCCCTCTGCTCTCCTCTCTCACCTCCTCCTCCTCCCTCTCTCTTCCTCCCTCTGCTCTCCTCTCTCACCTCCCTCTCCTTCCCTCTCACTCTCTGCACCAGCTGTGTTGGGCAGAGGGTTGACCGTCTGTGAATCTGATGAGGGCTGAATGCCTCACAGACCTCACCACCCCAGGGGATCCTGGAGGCTTACGCACCGACACACAGCACACACACACACAACACACACACACAGCACACACACGACTCACCAACACACACACATCGCACAGGATTCCTGCTACCATAGGTTGTATTGAATATTGAAAAAGTAGACAGATGGTGTGGTGTTGAAAAAGTATCAAGAGTTGTAAATAGTTGTTTTTACGTATCAACAGGTTGTATCTGTAGTTTGCTGCATTACTTCATGGCTGATTCGACTGTACTGTTCCATGATCTGTTCTACTGTTTCATCTCTGTGAGCTTATAGTTCATAGTTTATAGCTTATAGTAGATGCATCACCCTGCCATTCATGTTTATTGAGTACAATTGAATATAATGCTTACTGCTTTAACCGCTATCTCTCTCTCCCTCCCTCCCTCTCCCTCTTTCATTCATCTGAGGAAATACCAAGTTCCAATAAAACACCCTTATCTCTGTTCTTGGACACAATTTGTCTCCAGTCCTTGCCCCCACGCCTCTCCTCACGCTCGCTATCAGACTCAGACAGCAAGGCTTTGTCCTGGTGACATGGCTGGCTGAGGCAGGCTAATGAAGGTCAGCGGGAGTCACATCTAGACGCCCCCCCCCCCCCCCAAACCAGTCCAACTGCCAGGCTTCTCATCCCTCAGACAGGCATCTAAAGACTCAGAGACCCTCCCCACCGTCCACAACCCCGACCCTAACCCCACTCCCTGAAAACGCTTTCTTTCATTAGCCTCCTATGTTAATTTAGGCTGAGAGCTGCTTAGCAAATTGTCAGCTTGACGTTAATGACTTGGGACGGGAGGAGAATTTGGGGGGGAAGGGGGGGCGCAATGGTTACAAGTGGCAGAGTCGGCAGGCAGGCACTGGGAGCGGGGATTCAAAATGGCCGCCCCTGGCGAGCGACTTGAGCTTTAGCGCAGTAGAGTTGTCAGGCAGACGAGTTCCTCCAGGCTGCGCTTGGAATCACAAGATCTTAATTCATTCACAACAGTGTCGATGTGCCGTGACTGCCTGCAACCATTAGCGGTTGTCATACAGATGAGAATGGAGATATTGGTAGTCGTGACAACGCCTGGCGTGACCACCCACTGTGCCGCAGAGGGGAGGAGCTAAGGGGGGTGGCACACAAAGATTAGGCGATGCCAATCTTTTGGGGGCACTGTGCTGTTGGCTAATTAATATGGCTTGCAGGTATTCTTGACCAAATGTGTGTTTTGGGACTATTACAATATGTCCAGTACCCGCATATACTTAGCTGTACCTTTCGGTTGCACTTTGATTGGTAGGCCATGGTGCCTCAGTTTATTTAGTCTTTGACGGATTTTCCCAAACCTCCGTTGGATAGTCATCTGCCGCGATGTACTCACCCCAGCGCGCAGAAAAGTAAATAGAGGAACGTATGGAGCACGCATCTACTCGCATTACGGTTCCTTCAGCGAGCCGCCCCTAGACTTGTCATCAGACATTCACAGCCTCCTTCTTGACTAATTAGAACTTTCGGGCTGTGCTCGAAGAGCTAACACTTTTGGCAGGGGAGATCCAAATAGCCCTCGGCACAGACATGATAGGTGAGCCGCCCAAGACGATGTGAGTCATTTAAGCAGAAGGGCTGTGCTGAAGAAACACAGCTGTGTAACAGAACGAGTGATGTTCTCAGCCAGACATCGAGCAGCTACGACTGGGGGCACCAGGCCTGTCCTGCCCATGTTCCTGTTTAAGCATTCATGGTGGCGTTCCTGGAAGAATCTAAAAAGCGGAAAAGGGAAAAAGAAAGTTTCCATCTAAGACAAAGTCATCGTGTCATTCCTGCTGTCCTCTGTGCTGGTTTTTTAGCAGTCATTTGGTTCCAGTGGATCGAGTCGCTGGGCTGTGTAGAGACACGCCATTACATTGCAACCTCCCGAGCGGAGAGAGAAGAAAATATATTAGCTAAACAAATCAATAGTGCATTACAGCCTCCTAGATGCGTCCTAAAGAAGAGTGATGCTCTTACTCAGTAAGCATACAGTCCCCAGCCAACCCTGACTCACGCGAGCGCGCACACGCATGCGCGTGCAAACGCGCACACA
>BROE01000006.1:13546740-13617726 GCA_036571765.1 Plecoglossus altivelis
ACACCCTTATCTCTGTTCTTGGACACAATTTGTCTCCAGTCCTTGCCCCCACGCCTCTCCTCACGCTCGCTATCAGACTCAGACAGCAAGGCTTTGTCCTGGTGACATGGCTGGCTGAGGCAGGCTAATGAAGGTCAGCGGGAGTCACATCTAGACGCCCCCCCCCCCCCCCCAACCCACGAACCCAGTCCAACTGCCAGGCTTCTCATCCCTCAGACAGGCATCTAAAGACTCAGAGACCCTCCCCACCGTCCACAACCCCGACCCTAACCCCACTCCCTGAAAACGCATTCTTTCATTAGCCTCCTATGTTAATTTAGGCTGAGAGCTGCTTAGCAAATTGTCAGCTTGACGTTAATGACTTGGGACGGGAGGAGAATTTGGGGGGGAGGGGGCGCAATGGTTCAAGTGGCAGAGTCGGCAGGCAGGCACTGGGAGCGGGGATTCAAAATGGCCGCCCCTGGCGAGCGACTTGAGCTTTAGCGCAGTAGAGTTGTCAGGCAGACGAGTTCCTCCAGGCTGCGCTTGGAATCACAAGATCTTAATTCATTCACAACAGTGTCGATGTGCCGTGACTGCCTGCAACCATTAGCGGTTGTCATACAGATGAGAATGGAGATATTGGTAGTCGTGACAACGCCTGGCGTGACCACCCACTGTGCCGCAGAGGGGAGGAGCTAAGGGGGGTGGCACACAAAGATTAGGCGATGCCAATCTTTTGGGGGCACTGTGCTGTGCACATAAATTAGGTTTGCGCTCTTCCAATGTGGTTGTCATACCAACATGTCGACCGATATATATATTTTTTCTTGACGTTTGGGGATGGTGATCAGTTTATATTAGTCTGACCTTTTCCCCCGTTTTGTCATCCTCCTACCTCAGGGAGATATGAGACGTATGGGACGTTTGATCGGGTTCCAGCGACAGCCCCAGATCTACACACGCTCTGAAGAATTCACCGAGCTAACAGAGATCCAAATAGCCCTCGGCACAGACATGATAGGTGAGCCGCCCAAGACGATGTGAGTCATTTAAGCAGAAGGGCTGTGCTGAAGAAACACAGCTGTGTAACAGAACGAGTGATGTTCTCAGCCAGACACCGAGCAGCTACGACTGGGGGCACCAGGCCTGTCCTGCCCATGTTCCTGTTTAAGCATTCATGGTGGCGTTCCTGGAAGAATCTAAAAAGCGGAAAAGGGAAAAAGAAAGTTTCCATCTAAGACAAAGTCATCGTGTCATTCCTGCTGTCCTCTGTGCTGGTTTTTTAGCAGTCATTTGGTTCCAGTGGATCGAGTCGCTGGGCTGTGTAGAGACACGCCATTACATTGCAACCTCCCGAGCGGAGAGAGAAGAAAATATATTAGCTAAACAAATCAATAGTGCATTACAGCCTCCTAGATGCGTCCTAAAGAAGAGTGATGCTCTTACTCAGTAAGCATACAGTCCCCAGCCAACCCTGACTCACGCGAGCGCGCACACGCATGCGCGTGCACGCGCAACACAGGCACACACACCAACACACAAGTCACCCCGGTATTTTCCTGGCCCTGCTGTTGCCGCTGTGCCAGCCTCTGGCAGAGTAAATCGGATGAAGTTGGGAGGTGATCCATTACTCTACTGATGGGGAATTTTATTACTACTGTGGGGCAATGAAACGAACCAGAGAGGACTGCAAGTTTTGCCAGGTCTCCCCCTCTCTCCCTCCCTCCTTCCCTCCTCCCCTCCCTCCTCCCTCCCTCTCTGTCTTTCTCTCTACCTTTTTCTCTGTCTCTCTCTCTCTGTCTGTGCCTCTGTGTCTCTCTCTCCATCTCACTCTCTCTCACAGACCAAACTCTCAAACTCTGCAGTAATGTGCCACTCAGCAGCTGGGTGGTGACCCTTTGTTATGTGGCTTTTTGAGTACGGTTCTATTTATCTACTGAACTGCTCAGGTTGACAGTCGGACAAATATCGTTAGTCAAGTTGTTCTGTGTGGTAGCGTGTCTTACCCATATTCCTCTAAGTATTCTTCTGAATGCAATAATCTGGAAACATTCACAGGGTATAATATGATTTTATGGCATCTTTAAAATAGTGTGGTTCTGTCTCGTCTTCTCCCCCTCTCCTTCTCCTAGTATTTATGTTTGTGTGTGTGCATATGTGTGTGTGCATATGTGTGTGTGTGTATCTGTTTGTATGTGTGTTTCTGTATGTATGTGTACGTGTGTGTGTGTATGTATGTGTGTAAGTGGGTGTATGTTTATGTGTCTGTGTGTGTGTGTGTTTGTGTGTGTGTGTGTGTGATGGCTCCGGTTTCAGGCTTTCGATGACATCATTCCTTGCTCCCTGAGTTCACACACCTGTCACTCATTAGGTCATCAGCCTTGCAGTCAACCCATCTCAGGGTGTCTGTCACCCACAACCCATCGGTTTAAAACAACATGTTTGTCTGCACATAGCCTTGCTGTCGTGTTTTAGAAACATCAGCGTATTCACGGTTCCCTATGTATCCTAACGCTAATCTCTTGTTCTGTAGCTCCTCATTTTCCGTCTGTCAGCCCACCTGCCTGTCTGTCTGTCCTGCCTGCCTCGCTTCTCTATCAGTCATGAAGTGTTTGTTGACTTTATTTGTTGCTGATGGCTCTCTCGTTGAGCCCCCCCTTAACGCTCTGCTGTAACAATTGACAGGTTCTCCAACACCTGCACTATTTCTGTCTCTCAGTGGCTCTTAGAGGGGGTTTCCAGCAGTCTCCTTGAAAGCTCGTCTAAACATTGATTCTCTCTCTTCCTGGACAGTTCAGCGCTTCAACGCTCAATTACACTGATAATCGTCTTCCACTGAGCAATCCCCATTCCACCCCGCCCTGAACACTTTGAGAACGTGCTTTAAACTCGTGTAATTACCACATTTTTTGCCTTTTTCCTTTCAACTGTCTCAAGGGATGCCCTTCCCTTTTTTCACGCGACGCGAAAGGAACAATTCATTTTGGGTCAGTGCTGGGGGGCGCTCTGAAATTAAAACTCTCTGTTGGATTGTCCCCTGCTATAATAAAACAACTTGCTTATTCCCTTCGGAGTCGTTCTCAGAACTCATTTCCACAACCTATGGAGACAGTGATGGTCACAGGTGTGGCTCCTGAAGGGTTTGGAGGGTACAAGGTGTCCACTTAGGGTCCATCTGGCACTGAAGGGCTCTGGAATCACTGAAAGCTCTTAATACATTAAAGCTTCCTTGACTGTACCATCTACGTGTTGATTGTAGCACACATATGGTAGAATGCACCTCTGGGCAAGGGAGTAGTAACATAGAAACTGTGATTTAGTTGACACAGTTGTCAAGCAGACATGTTGATGTAGCTCAGATAGATCCTCTGGTTCACCACTTAGAGCTATTAGCCAGGGTGTTTTCTGAGACAAAGGTCTTGTGGCAAACAATCCCTCTTCTTCTTCCTCCTTCTCCCAGGGAATACATCATCGCTCCTCACCCTCCTCTCCCAACACCTGACTCTACTGGCCCGCTCTGCTTTTGGCCACCACATGCGGTGCTTTGAGCACCTCCCCCCCCTCCCCCCCCCCCCCTCCCTCCCACACCACCCCCACTCTCTCCTGGCCCTCCCCAGATTTAATTAGAGAGATCCTGAAGCCAACAACATGCTCGGAATTCCATTAACCTTGGTAATGCAGGGAAACCCTCTCCAGCCTCGGAATTAAATATTTACTGGTGAGATTTACATGCTCTGGAGGACGCCAGGCAGCAGGGTTTGTGTGCGTGAGTGTAGGTGTGTGTGTGTGTGTGTGCGTGTAGGTGTGTGTGTGCGTGTGTGTAGGTGTGTGTGTGTGCGTGTGTGTAGGTGTGTGTGTGTGCCCATGTGTAGGTGTGTGTGCATGTGTGTAGGTGTGTGTGAGAGTGTGCATGTGTGTGGGTGTGTATGAGAGTGTGCTGCTTGAGATGGGCAGGCCTGAAGCCAAGGAGATCATCTCTTAGATTATACCCACTACTGATTGTAATTAGTTCACATACACCCTCTGAATTATGCAAAAAGAGGAAATGCATCAACATCCAATATGTAATGTATTGGAGGAGAGAAAAATAAGGGAGAGTGACAGAGATGCGTGAGTGTAACTCGAGTTAATCTCTTGACTGTAACCAGAGGTAGTAAAAAAACACAGTCTTTGGACGTTAGATAAATGGGCCTGTTATATTTCCACTGTGGTTCTATTGAAATTGAAAGAATTCAATGGAAGGTGAGACAGAAGGACAGAACTGGCCAAAGGCTTTACCTTGTACTGTAAGCTTACATGTCCGCATGCAGAGGGAGATGTCATGCTTTGTTTTTCTCTCAGGCTCAGTGACAAAGGCAAAGCCGGGGTTGGGCGGTACGGATAATTGTATTGCAGGGTTCTAGTTGCGAGCCTCACAGGAGTCAGCGCTCTAAAGAGTGCATTAAAGTCCTGTCGCGGAAGGTGAAGGCTTGATGTGCTGACAGTTCCTGAGACAAAGATAATGGAATCTGAGCTCAAAGGGGAAAATGAAAAAAGAAAAAAAAAGAAGTAGCAAGATAAGTATTCCAATTTTGCTATCGCGCATTTAATTAAAATCTTTCCTTTTTGATGTGAAGGATGGAATTTTTGGTTTAAATGAGGGTAAGGTATTCAGCAAGGTCATTCAGGCTTCTAGGGCCCCATCACCAAAAAAATCTCATTACAGAGACGTTTTTATTTAGGGAGGTTGTCTCTCACCCAAAGGAAGTGAACTACATGTTCTCCTTGCGATAAGTGTCTGGGGTTGAGGGCTTTGTGGATGTGCAGCTTGGTGTGTGTGTGCGTACTGGTGTGGGCATGTGGGCTGGCGTATGAAGGAATGTGCTTTTGGATAAGTATTGCAGGTGAGTGTGAGTGTGTGTATTCAGGACTGCGTGTGTAGAGATATGCGTACGCAAGCGTGCATGCGTAGGTTTGCGTGAATGTGTGTGTGTTGTTCAGGTGTATGTGCACATGGACTTGTATTTAGCAGGTGTGTGTGTGTGTGTGTGTGTGTGTTTGTGTGTGTGCAGAGATGCGTGTCTGTGTGTGCATTAGTCTAAGAAGGGAAATCATTTGGCTTCGCAAATGATCACTTTGGTGTCGGATTTTAAAAGAATCATTAGCTCCCTTAGTGAAAGCTTTCACTGTCTCTAAATGCAAATGGAAGTCACAAATATGGTACCGCTATAGGCATTAGGTCACTCTTTGAAACATTTACGAAAATGCTCCTTGTGAGGATGATGTAGATGAGGAAAAAGGCAAACCAAGAGAAGCAATCGAAAAGTTTCTAATGGGGAAGTTTGGTGATTCACAGCTGGGTGACTGAAGACAGTGAGTTCTTGTGGTGAATAAGTCAGGAGATGTTCTCATCCTGATAGTTCGTTAGGAAACCAAGAGTTCTGCTGGGCTCTGGTTGTTCTACAGATGGATTACTGAGGAGGCTTGCTGAGCTTGTACACTGGTAGCCGCGGGGAAACAAACACTTTAAGAGATTCTGGGTACTTTAGGGAATAATATGTTAATTGGTGCGTAAACAATGTCACATCATTTTACGAGTGTCCTCAAAAGATGGTACCAAGGAATACTGTACTCGGTTAGCAAATAAATTCATGTTCTATTCAAACACAATTTGACGGTCTGACGGGATTCTTGGTAACGAGCGGGGCACTTAACTTTAGCTTGACCCAGCGCTAACACTGAAACAATAATAGCTAAGCTAGCTCGGTGGCGAAACCGTTTGAAACCCTTAACACCTTATATTGTTACTGCGCATCCTGGCACAAGTCCCTCTCAGTAAACTGTTCTAATGAGTCCTCTCTCCAGGCCCACCTGTTCAGGTGCTATCTCAGCTAAACGCTTCAGATGTAGCGACGCAGCAGGAGAGGCGGCTAGCTAATAAACAAACTGGCCCCTGTACGCCACGGCTAGCTTAGCTCTGTTAGCGTCGGCCTCTTTCCCTGCCCCCTCAGCCTCAGCCCTCCTGGGGCAACAGTCAGGCCTTTCATCCCTACCCTCACTCCTGCCAACACCACAGTGAATAATTCACCACCTTCTGGTTGCTTCATTAGCGCTCTACAGCACTGAGCTGTGCAATAACTATCACTTTGCTCCTGCAATTTGGTGTTTTCCCAGAGTCGTACCAGGGACCGTTTGTAGTTCCTCTGTTATCTGATTTGCTCTTCCTTCAGGAAGTGACAGTGCGGCATGTTTTTTCTTCTTCTTCTTTTTCCTAAGGGTCACATGGGTCTCTGATCCCTGAACACACAGTGTTGAAGCCTATATCCACTATTTATCTTTCCACCCCCAGATTCCTCTCCCTCCGTTCCAGTTATTAAGTCAATCGTTGATATTTCATGATGTTAATGTCATCTTTCTCTTGTCTGAGCGTGTTTTGTATGGTAGTATTTTGAATGAGCAATACTGCAAAGAGTTACAACTGTAAAACCCGTCTTAGTTTTTCACGGTGCTCTTTTTATGCATCACTTTTTTTCCTCGCTAATCTAACCTTGTTTGCACATTCTCAAGTTATGGCTCATTCTCTAACTATTGTGACAACAAATCATGATAACAATATTATGTCAATCAGGCCTGTTAATTTACATTTGTGCATTTTATTCCTTGTTAAAGCTGAAGTTATACGGATAATCAGCGTTAAATTGTTATGATTTTAACAACGCCCAGATGTGTTGATGCACCTGAGGGTAGATCAAATGAAGGAAAAATACTGGAGAAACAAAGGATGGAATGGAAATAATTACCAATGTCAGCAAGAACATGCCATATGTTTTCCGACAGCATGTGTGTGTGTGTGTGTGTGTGTGTGTAGCTATGGGCAGTAGATGCTGACTTTCCACACTAAGATTCATTGCCTCAAAAGTGTGGGTGTTGATGCTAAACAGATAAACAAACATAAACACAACGTTTTGGTCGCACTCTCGTGCAAAAACTAACTCAGTGGTGTAGAATTTGGCCTGCAGATCAAAAGGTCCCAGATGCATGTCCCTCAGCAAATTGCTTAGGATAAAAGGCATACGTGACACAACATGGTTTGACAAGCTGTATTGCTCTACAACGCTCTCTCGGTCTTTTGCAGGAATTTGCAAGGCTCTGATTGGAGGGCCTAGAAAGCAGTCTGGCTGATTACCTGCACCTGGGCAGAAGCCTATTTACGCTCACCTCGTTTAGAGGCTATTGTCTATCTCTCTGCGTCTCCCTGCACCAGACCTGTTGACAGTCGCCACTGGTTACGACCGTGGAACAGGGGCTTTGTTTTTTTGCAGCTACACCTCGCCTGTCTCGCACGATCCCTACGCAATATCTTTTCCTATCGACGCAACGCATTAGGATTTGGTTAGCCATCGCGTACAAATACATCTGCGTTAACCTATTTGCTAGACTGTAATATGAATGTGATATGTTTGTTCTAGTTTTTTCGGTTAAGTTATCTTGTGCCTTAACTGCTTAACTCTCCTGAACGTTTAGTACTTTAAGTGGCAAAGTGTTACTGTTACTTTCGCTTACAGTACTGAATATATCAATAGAAGTACACCCTGATGTGTGTGTGTGCGCGCATATGTATGAGATGGTGTGATGACTAAGATTTGCAGCCTGCTCAGCCAGCTAGGTGATGATTATAGAAGATGGGCTATGCTCTGAGTTCCTTCCATTCTCTTTCCCTTGTACAACAGGGAGAAAACATGAGTAGCTCATTAGATGTCAGACTTCGTCGTAGACCTCCAGTCTATGGCCTGACCTCTTTGTATCTCTTCCCCTCTCTGTCTTTCCGCTCCTGAAGTTGGCTTGCTCTGGTTCTGAAACCAAGTGAGAAACCACACATCCGCCCACAGCCCGTGGAGGCTGCAGAGGCAGTAGTGAATGTGATTGTTCACCAGGTAGGTTAGTGTCCACAGAGAGAGACAGGAGCACAGATGCAGCGCCTGACAGGCCACTGCGTCAAACAGCAGCATCACCATGCTAAAGAAACACCACCCCAAAAGAGAGAGACACAGAGAGAGAGAGAGAGAGAGAGAGAAGGAGAGAGAGAAGAGAGAAGAGAGAGAGAGAAGAGGGAAAGGGAGAGTGGGAGGTAGGGAATGTTTATCATTACTTTGAATCTGAAGGAGTCCAGTCAGGCGTAAACCACATGCGATCACTTTCTCTCTCCCTGTCTCACTCTTGTCTTTCTCTCTCTCTCCCTACTCTCTCTCTCTCCTCTCTCTCTCTCTCTCTCTCTCGCGTTCCATTTTCCTCCCATCTCTTTATCAAATCACAATAGGGCTTGATGTTTCCTAGTGTATCTTGTTATATATAACACACACACACACATAGTATATATTAGCATGTATGTGTGTGTGTGTGTAGTATATATATATGTATGATATATATATCATATAATATATATTTTGGCTGTGTGTGTGTGTGAACCTTCTGGGGTTAGCAATGGAGTAAGCTGTGAATAAACCTGTTAGTTTACTGGAACATTCAGGAAAGAAAGGATCTTCTTCTGTAGCCCAGAATGAAGCAGTGTTGGTCTAAGGAACATATTCCTTGGCTGTCTCTCATTTAACATACCTGGTGTACACCTGGTGTAGAGTGCTTAAGAAGTAGTACTTTTTTCACAGAAAATGCATAAAAAACATGAATCTACAACCAGCCGCAAATTTGTTGAAGTCACATTTTGTAAGCTAATTACTGTTTTCCTGAGGAAGGGACACTCATTAACAGAAGGATAATTACTATGATGGTGTCAACGAAAATCAGACTAAATCCTGAAGTAAGGTAAAGGTTTTGGAGCTTGGGCTTCATAGCGGTCTATCTGTTCCATAACATTTGGCTCAAATGTCTGGGTGAATGTCAGTACATAACAACAGGCTGGTATTAACCAGCTGGTTCCAGGCTGATGAGGCTTTGATGCCAGACTGTCAGCCCGTTGGAAAGGTCAGGAAAGGTCAGTGTGAATGGGCGCTGCAATGCATGATGGGAAATACAGACCTGCTGACAAGGTTATTGCCATGGATTTTGACTGAAGTCTGGCGTTGGTCTCCTGCATTTCATCAACGTGTTGACATTGGAGAGGTTTTATTGTTTGGAATGGCCTCTTTTATTTACTGCATTTAACCAAACATATTTCTATACGTCTAGCAAAAATACAAGTTCGTTGTTTGCTCCCGACCAGCAGCTATATTGTCCGTCTGTGCCAACCACCATGCTGAAGCTGCCAGCTATGGAGGAGCATGTGTCAGGGTGGGAGGGGACATATGATGTACTGTTCCTGGCAACCCCCCTCTCTGTGTTTGTCCCTGGGTGCTGAAGCTGGATCCAGACAGGCCCTGGGACCGACAGAAGTTACCCCAGATGGGATGCCCGCGGCTGGGCAAGGAGATGAGCAGTGCCTGCCACTCTGACAGGACATCCAGGAGGGGAGATCCATCTTGGTGATGTGATTACCATAATACCTAAGTGAGATCACCCCGGCTCCATGCTGGCTCACAGTCCTCCCTGTTCACCATTGCAATATGTTTTCCACCCATCTCTTCTCATACGAGATGACACGTATTGACAAGCTATAAACAATGGCAAAAATATACAGTACACATTGACTGTTTCTCTCTCTTGTTTTTGTTGGAAGGCAGATGATGATATAATGCCAGTGCAGGGACCGCTTTAAGCTTGAATGCCTTATACAGATTTGTTCTACAAGACACATATAGTGTACGCTAGTTCTATTGGGTGAGTATGCCACAGGCTGGCAGGTTATGAAGTTCAGTGTGTAGCCAGTTTGTGTCTGCGTGTGTGTGTGTATGCTCATTTAGTCAGTCAATGTGGTGGAGAGATGTGTTAAGGATGAGGTCAATAGCATGGATGACTCACACAGACTCAGAAAAGGCTGTGGGAGACAGATGGATATTATGGCTAAGTGTTTTTGTGTGTATGCGTGTGGGCGTGCGTGTGTGCATGTGCATGTGTGTCTTCACATGCAATGGCCATGTTTAGCTCATTATTTCAAACAGTGGTATTGAGCAGAGAAGCGCACACTCCGTTATATAAGATTTATTACCACCGTGAAATGACCTGCATACAAAAAGCCATCTGGGGAATTCTCTCATCTGGTTCAAGCCCAGTGTGATGTCAGAAGTCTTCTGTCCAAAACTAGGAAGTCTCATCTTCCTGAAGGAACACACTGCAGGGTGTGTGCATGGATGCGTCTGATTGGCTCCGTGACTTGTTCCAGAACTCATACATAAAATTTGAAATTGATTGCCTGCCCGAGATCTTTTGTGGTAGCTCTCTGGTAGCAAAGCTCCAGTTGGGAGCACTATGTGTGACTTGTACAGAAATCTGTCTTTTTATTCCTGTTAACGTCTAGGTGTGTGTGTGCGTGTGTGTGTGCGTGCATGCGTGCGTGTGCGTGTGTGTGTGGAATTGTCAACCCCCCACCTTTAACCTTGTCCAGTTGTATTCTGTGGCTGTCGTTTTTCACTTGTGGTGTTTGCTATTTTTCTTGTTTAATCAGACACACAGATTCATCTCTGTCCTCTTCAGACACCAGCTAAATCAATTTCCCAGCATTCTCCTGGGCTATCAGCCGCCCATCTCGGAGGGCCGCTGTCGGTGCTGGCACCAGGCGGACGGATGGAGCACACACACACCGCCGCTCACACATGTTCATACAGATACACCCACTTTATGTGGGTCCTGTACACACACTCATTCACACCTGCATGATTTTGTACATATGCACACACACACACACATACTCTGGAGTTGTCCTGCATGCACGCACATTTCTACACACATACACTCGCCAATTCACATCACGCACATGAAGGTGCTTCGCTACATCACTGTTCTCTAATGTCTCACTTGCTTCATCTTTGTGACATCCATTTGTCACTGCTGACAGGCTCTGGTTCCCATCCATCCATCTATCCATCCAATCATTCATCTAACCCAGCCACCCAGATACTCTCTTTTTCTCTGTCACTTGCTTTCTTGCTCGATCTCTCTCCCTCTCCCCCTCTCTCTCTTTTTCTGTCTTCTCCTCTCCTTCCTATCTGTCCTGTGTGTGTGCGTGTGTGTGCATGCCACGCATCAACGGGGTGTCTACCAATGAACATTTGTGAGTGCGGGTGTGCGCGTACGCGTGCAGGCGTGTGTGTTTGTGTCCGTATGTGTTCACATCAGAAATGAAACCCACTACCATGATTCCTGTTAGCAAGCAGATTCATGTTGTGTCACAGTCATGTTCCCAGGTGGAGCCCAGCTTCAACAACACATCCACCAGATGCTTCAGTCTTTGCACCAAGCTTTGGAGGTGTGGGGGGGAGGCAGTGTGTCAGACGGACAACCAGGCAGCCAAGTCAGCCAGCCAGTCAAGCAGAGCAGTACTGAGAGGGTAAACATGCTGTAATCAGCTGATTGGAGAGAACAGACTCTTCTAGCCCAAGTAGGGCTCAGCCACTCTCCACTGGGAAACAAACACTCGCAGAGGGAGTCATTGTTCCCTTACAGGAGTCATAGCTTTTGGGTGTCTACATGCGTGCGACTGCCAACTTGGCCTCTTTCAGAAGACAATGTATACGCTTCCACTTAGCTTGATCTTTCTTATTGTAAGGATGGCCCGGGATACTGAAGACATCTCCCTCAGCCTGGAGCATCTTGTCTAGTAAAGTAAGCAGTCAAACCCTTTTTTTACATTCCATGAAGCTGTGTTTCCCAGACTCCCAAAGAAAGGAGAGACATATTGACCTATGATCATTCAATATGAGTGCAGTCATGCATCTCTGCCTCGCCTCCCCTTTGTCTATGACAAGGGTGGCTGATTCGAAACGGCCTGTCTGCACGGGTCAGTGTGTGTCTATGTGTGTGTCTGTGTGTCTGTGTGTCTGTCTATGTGTGTGTCTGTGTGTGTGTCTGTGTGTGTGGGGGGAACTTGCATTTCTGTTACAGTCACTCGAGTGTGTGCCTACTTTTGAAGTTGTGTGTTCGTGTGCATGTGTGTGTGTCTGTCCGTGTGTGTGCTTGTACATGCTTGTTTGTTCAGGACTGTGTCTGTGAGTGTGGGCATGCGTGCGTGTGTGCCAGCTACCCAGCTAAACTTGTTATAATCAAATATTGATCTGAGGGTTCGAGAATGGACTCTGAGCATGAAGAAACTACTTGCACTCCCCAACTCAGCATCACAGACTAAACTGCTGTGTAGAGCCTTTTCTCCATCTGCCCTGCAGGGTCTGAGGACAGCAGTTCGCACTTGCAATTTGAGGGCTTTCGCATCATCTTCCGGATCCAGTCTCATCGCTCAGCTTCAGGGATTTGTGTTGTTTGCTACAGACTGATGCCTTCTCTCTGGGCAGGAAGGATCCCTGACGGCGCCGGTCTTCCCAGGAGTCCAGGGGTGATGGACGGGATGTGTGTGAATGTGGATGCGGAGGAATGGAAGGAGGATGCTGTCGTAGTCCCACATGGAGAGGCTTGAGAGAGACACATCAGGGTGTGGTTGGTATCCTATATCCAGATGTCATGTCCCCTGCGGAAGCTCCTAGAGATCAGCTCTATCACTCTTCTCTGTTTCTCTCCCTCTCTCTGTGTTTCTCTGCTCTCTCTTTCTCTCCCTCTCTCTGTGTTTCTCTGCTCTCTGTTTCTCTCCCTCCCTCTGTGTTTCTCTGCTCTCTGTTTCTCTCTATGTTTCTCTGCTATCTCTCTCCCTCTCTCTGTCTCTCTCTCTGTTTCTCTGCTATCTCTCTCTGTGTGTGTTTCTCTGCTCTCTCTTTCTCTCATTCTCTCTGTATTTCTCTGCTCGCTCTCTCTCTGTGTTTTTCTGCTCTCTCTCTCGCTCTCGCTCTCTCTCTGTCTCCCTCTGTGTTTCTCTCGGTGCTTCTCTACTCTCTCTCTCTTTCTCTTTCCCTCTCTCTGTCCCTCCATGTCTGTTTTTTGCTCTCTCTCTCACACACACACACACACACACACACACACACACACACACACACACAACCACACACACACACGGCATATGGTAAGTGAATTGTGAACAAAACATCTTCACTTTGGTTGCCATGGCTCACAGGCCCCCCCTCCCCACCTCTTCATTTAGCCGAGTATTCCGGGTCACGATGCAGTCCGTCACACAAGCACTTAACAAGGAAACGCTGTCCATCCCTGACTGCACAGCAGCAAGCCAGAAGTGTTTTTCCGACAAGCTCACAAAACAATTCTTTGACTGCAGTGAGTTCTTCTCTCAGACCCCAATTTTTTACATCTGGAGGCTAGCGTCCTACCAGACATGAGTGACAAGTATTAATATTACACATCAGAGCTCAACCTATTGCAAACAAGGTCTTTTGATGTGTGCATGCAATCAGAAAATGGGTATTGTCCAGGACCTGCTTTGGAAAGAATGCATGTTCCGATTTGTGTGTGTGTGTGTCAGTTCTGCTCTTTGCCCTGAAGCCAAAATGTATTTCTCCTCCCTTCTTCCCTCTTTAGTCTTCCTTAGTTTCACTGGTAACTCCAACAGGCGAACTTTGGCCACTTCTGATGATGTCATTAGAAGTGATAATGCTGTATATATCTCTCGACTGTATGTACTGTATGCGTTTGCGTGTTTGCGTGCGGAATTTGCCTTTGTGTTATTTTCTTCCGTGTGTGTAGAGCGGAAGAGAGTGTCTTGTGTTTGAGTGGTGTTCATGTTGATCCCATTCTTTAATGTGGTACCATGCTTATCAAGGAGCAGTGTAGCGTACAACCGGTTTATGCCTTCTTATCCCTCATGCGCTTTTAAGATAAAAACCCGGCAAAACACTTTCCTGTGATTGGCTTAGGGTGATCCTTGTAAACCCGCCCAGTGGAACAGTGATCGAGATAACTCCTCCAATTTTACGCCAGCACTTGAGAGCCAGGGGGAATTGTGGGTAAGATATTATACCTTCTTTAAGTGTCCGGGGTGCCTGCTCCTCAGGCAGGGAAGGGTGAAGGCTGATAGGACTCTCTGGAATTCAGGACCTGCAAATTGTAAACAACCAGATTCAATTTGGCTGCGGTTCAGATTTGGAATCCGAAATATAATGGAAATTCAAATTCTTGAAATTGAAGTGACTCTAATTGTTTTGGATGCGTCCTTGATTGAATTTGCTCTTCCTGGTTGGAATGGGTAAGAACATGCGAGAAAGAAAACTCGAACTTTCACATCAAGGACATTTTTTGAAGCCTAAAAGGAACGCTGTCGTGGTTGTTTTTGATGTATAAAGGCAGCCTGCGCTTGTTAAGTGCTGACCTCAACACAAGACTAGCACTGATACTTCATCTTGTATTCATTGCCTTTAACTGGACTACAAAATACAGTCTGCATTTGAAATGGGCTCTTACAAACCCCAGGGGAGTCATATCCTCTGAGCTGTGCATTGTGGGGGAAGTAGTTTATAGGCATTACCCCGTAACTTCCTCTAATCGCTCCATGCACTGAATGGGGGAGTGGGCCGCCCCAGTGTATTGTATGGTAATATGTTCATGGGTAATTTCACTATCTCATAAAAATGTTAATCCACAAAGATAATACAGCAAATGGAGACCGATAATTTGATCTGGCAACCGTCAAACTGCGGGGCCTGGCCCATCACTTTGTGCTCCCTCCCTGTCTTCCTGTGGCTTCCCGATTTCTTCATCTTCGTATTAGTCTTCTATCTCTGTACTTTTTCCCTGCGTGTCTCTCTCACCCTGTCTCCTCCCTCACTCCTTCTTCTCCTCCTCTAACTCTCTCTATCTCTCTCTCTCTCCTCTCTCAGCATCTCTCTGTCTCTGTCTCTCAGGTGTGCTACAAAGTGAATGCAGCAGAAGCCTCTATGGTGCATGAAATTGCATTAGCCATAGCTGTGGCTTCCTGGCAGCTGCCACGGCCCACAGCCGCCTAATGGAGGCTTTTAGTTGGGGGACCATTCAGACAGCCAGATCCAGGGTCCAGCCCCTTGTGTCTGGGTACCCACGGCCAGATGAGGGGCTCTCCGAGGGGGCCGGCAATCGAGAGGCACCAGGGCTTCGGCGAGCCGGCATCAGAGATTCCAAACACTTACGATGGGGGGGAAGGCAGGTCAAGAGGGGTCTAAACTGGTGGATGAAAGAGGACTGGGTTCAGGCTGATATTGACAAGTGAAATTGTGCAGAAAGTAGGTTAGCGCAGAGCAATATCGTCCGCTTTTCAGGGACGCCCTGACATCTCCCATATGTCACGCATGGCATTTTAATGGCCGGGAAATTCCAAGCCGCATTTGACAGGAATGCTAATAGAACAGTGTGGACACTGTTACGTTTCAGCCCTGCCAAAGGATCATTTCACCCTTATTAATTGATGTTATATCATTTTATTATGTTTTGTTCCCTATAGCCATACTGAACCTTTGAAAACATTCCCGAGAGGACCTTTCTATTGGCTATTAAAAGGGAAAAGCCAGCTGTCTAATCTCTTCCAGTGGTGATGCTGGTGCTGTATGGAAACAGGTGGAGTCTTGCTGCCTTCAGACGTGCATCATTCTTCTCTTTTGGCCGCTGGGATTGAATCACCATCCTACTATCATTATCCATCACCTGTGTGCATGTGTGTGAATGAGAGACAGAGATTGGCTTGAGAGAGAGAGGGAGAAAAAGAGAGAGAATGACAGTGAGACAAGGAGAAAGACCGACAGAGAGACCATACCATAATATAACGTTCTGGAGAAGACCTGCTAGACGTTTTGGGCTGCAACATTGAAGTAGTGTCACATCGCCTGGTTCTATTGATGTTTCTACTGTTTACAGAGAAATCATTCAGAGCTCCTTCACACTGATTATTATTTATGATTCATTCCTCGACAAGGAGATTGCATCTCATCGGTGAAGGAAAACAATTAATTCTGCTCAATTGCTGTCTCTGGTGCCTTGGTCACATGTTCATTCATCTGCATGTAAACAAGCTCCAGATCACAGTTTGGGTCCCCAACAGCCATGCCTGATTAATGACCAGACCGATGTCCAGTAAGAATTACCCTTGAGATGGAGGCAACAGGGGGTCCAAGCAAGCAGCTGACTTTGGAGCATGTGATGGAGGAGGAACCGAGCAGCGGAGAGGAGAAGAGGAGAAGAGGAGGAGAAGAGGGAAGAAGGAGGGAGAGGAGAGCAGACAAGAGGAAAGAGGAGAAACAGGGTCTTGAGAGTGTCCCCCTGAGGGGTTAACAGCGTAGAGACTCTCCCACGATGACAGACGTGGCGGCTATTATCATGCTCCAGCCGTGGACGTCAAATGGAGTCATTTTTGCCGACTTCCAGCTGGTTGAAGAAGATAAGGCCCGTACGGCTGAACCTGTGAACCCAGACACATCACTCAGAAGCCGGCTGCACCCGCCAACGCCACTGGCACTCCGAGGGAAACACAGTCTGCTTGGCGTCACCGCCACCGCCGAGTCACACGGCAAACCGGCACCAAGTAGTCAAGCGGGGCTTTGAACGATGCTGGCTCAAGGAGGACAGAATGGGGCTCTGTTTGGGGACTGTTCTAACAGAATGCCTTCGCTGGAACAACAGATGAGCTGCCACGTAGGACGTCGTGTGCCTTTTACAAAGATCGAGGGGAGGTACAGTACCTTAAACACACAGCGACTCGCACACAAACACACACACACACACACAAACACACACACACACGTACGGCAAGCCGGGAAAACACGAACGCGCAGCCGGTAGGTTCCAGGCCAGATGAGTCCCTGACTGCTCGACCTCATCACTGATTGATGGAAGCTTTTAAAGCCCTATCATGTGTGTCGCTGTGATTTGTGGGAAGCTGTCTCTTACAGGTCCCTCAGCAACGCTGGGACTGGGACTGTGCACCTGCACCGCAAACACCTCATCCCCTCCCACTGTCTACAAGCTGCCATCACACACGCGCGCACACACACATAAAGGACACACAAACACACACAGACACGGTGCTCAGAAGCCACACTCGGGCAACATGCACTCGTGTAAACTGACCGACGTGAAAATACAACCGCGGGATCCGTAATTGTGCAAGATTGTCGGGACATTGACCCCTACCATCCCCTCTTCCCTCTCAGCCCATTCACTCTCCCAGATCAATCACCAACACACACTTAGTGGCCTCTGTCCTCAGCTGACTGTATTCAGGTCACACTAGCATCTCAGCTTTCAGCCCACACCACCCCAGGCTACAGACAACGACGCAGGGAAATGCTACCACTCGCCTATTTAGGACACGATTAATTAAGCCGATAAAAAAAACTCACTTGGAATATTTTCCAGCCATTCGCGGTTCGGAGCGGGAAATTGACGCGATGCGTTCGATTATCCGTTTCATGAATCGTGGGTTTAAATGATATCCGACCTCAGATAGCTAGGAATGACATGGCCGTCAAGATGGGATGTAAGAGGTGGAGGGAGCAGACACGTACCCCAACTTCTGTTCAATTGGTTCTTCAATTGGTTCTGTTGAACCAATCAGGAGCCAGAGGGCGGGGTAATGTTGTCCGTGGTTCAGATGGTGTCCTTTGAGAAAGACTGGGGTCCTTAGCAGGCTGTAACCTCTGCAACCTGCTGTTTGCCTGGGACTAACTGACATCAAAGGGACCCATGTTGCTTTTTTTCATTTCCACAAAGGAAGCACCTCAGCCTGTTCATCATCTCTGTAAAACCACCAATTACACTTCTGCAGCCTCTGCTTCATGTCATCAACTGTTTCCTGAGCTGCCTCAGGAGGGCGTGTGTGAGGTTTTACATGCATTTGTGGAGGTGTGTGTGCGTGTGTTGGTGCACATGTTTGTCTATGTGTTCAGTAGGCATGCGGGGATTCTGTGTGTTGTGTGCTTGTTTGTGTGTATGTGTGTGTGTGTGTGTGTGTGTTAGACCACACTGCAAGGGCATTTGGTCTTTTGAAGTTTAGAGTGCAATTTGGGGGTGAATTATGGATTCTGCCACAAAGTTAACCTTGAGATTGCACAGTGAGTCTAAGTAAGTATGTATACTGTGCATGTGCATAAGTGTGTGTATTCTGACTTCAGTCGACATTTCTACAAAGCTTTTAAACTGCAGGCAAAAAGAGAATTTCCTTTGATCCGACTGGTCTTGGTTTTGATGTGGGTTAAGCCTTGGGATAGACCCTAGGCTGTGATGATGTCACAGACAAACTGAAGCTAAGCTTTGGGTTCAGAATTGGGTGAGGAGCTGGCAAGACAAGACTGGGACGTTAGCCAGAGCTAGCGCTTAGCAGCTACCGCAGCTAGCTCCAGCAGTCTGCAGGTTAGTTGTGGGGTGAGATTTAAGACTGTGTGCGAGGTGAATTACTGCTCTCCAGTATACACACGTTTTAGTCAGGTAAAGGGTTAGAGTTAACTGCTCCTCTTGGAAGGCCTATTCTGTGGTTGGGGAGGGAGGGAGGGAGGAAGGGAGGGAGGCGAAGGTGTGATAAAAGGCTGTGAGGCTTCTGAGTGCGCGCTGACCTTGGTGAAGCAGTTGGGGGTGTCACGGCTGAGATGATAGAGGGAGGGATGGAGGGATGGAGGGATGGAAAGAGACAAAGAGAGAGGGAGAGTGTTTCTCCTTACAAGTCACATTTAGCCTTTTTCCTCATTTTGCTTTCATTTTAACCACTTACAAGGGCTTTCAAGGCATTTTTTGTCAAATGTTTTGTTACGTGACTTACTCACACCACAACTCCAAACAGCAATTTCCTTTGGAAGACCACACACACATACATAGTCAGTCTGGAGCCAGTGGCAGTCTACTAGATAGGAACCAACTATGACCCACTTTAGCGGATGTGTTGATGCGTTCAAACTGACTCCTGCGGCCGCTACAGACTTGGTGTGATAGGTGTTGTGTGTGTGTGAGATTGTGTATGCGTGTGCATGTGTTTTTGTTTGTGTGTGTGTGAGAGAGAGAGACAGACATAAAAGGTCTGTGTGTGTGGGGGGGGGGGGGGGGGTGTTTGTGTGTGTGGTAAAAGACAGACAGCTGTCCCCCAGATTCACCTCAAGGTGTTGGTGCCCTCTCTGAAGCAGAGTCTGCTACCAACAACCCAACGTGCTTCAAACACATACAGACACACACAGAGACACACACGCAGACACGCCTCCACGGCAACACCTCATGTTCCTGTTAGATAAGCATGCAGGCCTGCCCTACTTCCCCACACATCGACTTGGAAAAACAACTATGATTTCCCTTGAATTGCCACTGGAGCCATCTTTATATGTGAACAAGCAAAAACAGACCAGAATATTCCTCTCTCAACCCCTCTCCATTCTGCCACATTATGCTAAACGGGGGGGAGATCATTACATCCAGACGCTGGCTTTGCTTTTCACGTTCCAGAATTTGGCCCACATTTGTTCTCGCTGTCTCACTGACGTGGAACAGATTCCTTAACTGAGGCCAAAAAACGCTGGAATGATCAAGTATTTCATATGGAGACATCCGTCGTCTAATCCCGCGCTGTATCACCCTCATTACTCCTTGTCATCTCACAAATGATTCAGCAGCTCATGAATTATTCATGAGACTACCTCCCCAGTCTACCCAGACGAGCGGGAAAACTGCTTAGAGACAGGAAGCACAAATAGAACTACAGAAATGCATAGAAATGTAAATAAAGACGCTCACATCGACGGTTAGTTTAACACCAAACCGCAGCGCTTCCCGTACTGTCCTCTGTGGCCCCTGCTCCGGAGGACTGCAGGTGTTGCTGCTTCGCCGCTACGTTAGCGGAGCTAGCGGCGCATGGCTGGAACCTTGGAACGCAGCGAGGCTCCATCCATAAGGAGCGCATCGCACGAGACCCAGGAGACGCTGCGCTGGAGCTATACAGCCGTCTCTTTTTCCAGGAGGGATGAGTCTGATGCTCAATATGCATTTTCAATCTCAGCTTGACCTTCTTTGGATGAAACACAAAAGGATGGATGACAAGATGCTAAAACAGGGTTTGCGTTCGGTAACTCTTCCTCCATGTTTCCTCGCCACCACCTCCCCCCTCCTCACCTGGAGATCTGCTCCCCACTAGGTAAAATAATTGGAGGAGAATTGCTTCTGGGCTTCAGGGGGGTATTGTAATTAAAATGGCAGTGTGTACTATGACGATGCCTCCTGGATGAGCAGTCCATACGCCATAAAGGAGGGGGACAGAGAGGGAGGAGCTGGGGACATGAACGTTTCCGACTGTATACACAAGCTCTCGAGAAGCGCATTAATAAATGTGGCAAATGATTTCCTGAAAGACCGAAAACGGATGCATGCACGTCAAAATGGAAAAGAAAATAGTTCGTTCAAATCTGAAGTATTTTACTCCTACTGCTAACTTTCCCTCCATTTCTCCTCCCCTGCTGTCTTCCTCCTCTCTTCCTCCTGTCTTCCTCCTGTCTTCCTAATGTCTTCCTCCTCTCTTCCTCCTGTCTTCCTCCTCTCTTCCTCCTCTCCCCCTCCTCTCCTCCTCCCGTCTCCCTCCTCTCTCCCTCCTCTCTTCCTCCTGTCTTCCTCCTGTCTTCCTCCTGTCTTCCTCCTGTCTCCCTCCTCTCTCCCTCCTCTCCTCCTCCTGTCTCCCTCCTCTCTCCCTCCTCTCTTCGTTGGAGCACACTGGATACCCATCCGTCACTTTTATACCCTCCTTCTATCCTTCCCTAACGGCTGTAATGGGAATCCGTGTTGGGGGTCGTGGCGAGGCGAGAGGCTCTTAGGTAATAACAATAAAAGTGCGTGGCGGAGAGCGACATTCTATGCATGAGCCACACAGGCCTCCTGTACAGGGGACCTACCTCACCCCCCCCCCCCCCGCCTTCCCCCCATCATTGTTCTACCACGGTGCCTAAACACTCCAGCACCACATTATCGGGGAGAGCGAGTGAAGCTGCTTGGTTGCTGCAGCCTGGCATCCCCGTCACCAGTCAGACATGCCTGTCTCAAGGCTGTCTTCTCCCGATGTCTGTCATTACCTACTTTAATCTCTACTGCCCGACAATGAGCTCATCTGAAAAGCTGGAGCGTCACCGTCATCTTTGTAAAGTTTGTGTGTGGGTGTGTAGGCGTGCATGATTGTGCCCATGTGCATGTGAGGGTGTATTTGTTTGTGTGGGAGTGTGTATCGCACAATGCTTTAGTGTCAGCGTGCTCATAGTGTCTGTGTGTGTGTAGTGAGAATGAGTTATGTATTCAATATATCCCCAACCTGATATGAAAAGCATTACTATTTATCCCTCTCTTCCTCCCCTCGCCTCTCCTCCCCTCCGCTCCCCTCTCCTCCTCTTCTCCCTCCCCTCTCCTCCCCTTCCTATCCTTCCCCGCTCTTCCTCCATACGGCTCAGTCTTCAATGAGTTTATCTCTCTTTAGTCTTATCCTTCCATATCTCTGTACCCAAGACCCTCATCATGTCACACACACACAAACACACACACACACAGCCCCCTGGAGCAACAGCACAGCGTGTAGAGAAAACACCCCCCTGACAGCTTCAAAGAGCGAATGGACGTTTCCATAGGAACAGCAATAAAAGCAATTAGATGGAATGTGGTAAAAAAAAAGAGAGAAAAGAAAGAAATAGGCTTGACGATCCATCGGAGCAGAATGGGCCTCTTCAAATTCCTTCAGAGACCAGCAGAATCACACAATCAAGGCCTCCTCTTCTCACATTGGTTGATGGCTTCCCAGTCCTCTCTTCTCCGCTCATCTGTCCCCGTCTTGCTCATCTTCCGATCTCTCCTTGTCTCCCTTCCTCACCCTCCCTTCCTCTCCTCCTCCATCTCCTCCCCTCTGTGTTTCCCGCTCACCGGACGGAGGGTCTGGGGAGCATGAGGATCCAATCTTAACCTGTCTGAGGAGAATGCCCTGATCTGGGAGGCCTGGGGGAGGAGCTGGAGGACAGCGGAGGAGGAGAGGCGGAGGAGAGGAAGATTCCAGAAAGGAAGAGGAGATTGTCAGAGAGAAAAACAAGGGAGGACGTGAGAAGAAAGAAACAGAAAGAGTGAAACGGAGGACTGAGAAAGGGACAGAATGTGAAAGATAAAGAAGGGAAGGGGAGAGAGATGAGGCGGAGGAGAAGGAGAGGGAAGGAGGAGGCAGAGGTGGTTGCAGCTGACCCAGTGTTAGGACATACACAGCCCATTAGGACTCATCTGCATAATATTGCTAAGCCTCATTACCTGTGGCTGTTGAACTGGAGAGACAGCACCAGGCAGCACTCCTCCTCTCCTCCCTCTATCCATACCCTCTTCCCTGGCTAATAGCGTCTCCTCCCCTCCCTCTCCCCCTCTTGCCCACCCGTCCATCCCTCTCTCTCTCCCTCCGTCCATCACACGGAAGTAAGAGAGATGAAGGGAGCATCTGACAGTCTCCCACCCTTTCCACCTCTCATCCATCATCATGTGATTTCCCCTCTCTCTCTCTGTCTCTGTCTCTCTCTCTTCCTCCATCTCCACAGACCTCCGTTCCTCCTTTCCCTTCCTCCCTTTCAGAGAATTCACGTTCCATGTCCTTCCTCTGTCCCTTCCTTCCTCTTTCTCTCTGTTACGTAGTCCCTCCATCTCTCCACCTCCGCTCGCTGCAGGCTAAAGTGTGCGTATGTGTGTGTGTGTCAACTGCAGCTTAGCAGAGAACACATCTTTCAGGGGAGAGAGCGATGTGATTTTCTTTCCCCCCCTCCTAATCTCTCTATCACGCTCTCAAACTTGAATCTCCTCTCGTGTGTTCATCCACAGGGGTGTTTTTTCCAATCAAATTGGGACAGGATTATTCTTGTGCCTAACTATTGGACCTTTTTACACAGAAATACTGCCGGAGAAGCTTTCTTCTACCACAGAATAAATATAGAGATGAAGAAGTAGTTTGGACCAGCAAGAATGAATTGTGTTACAGGTGCCAGTCGCAGTTAGAATCTTTTTTTATGTATCCGTTGCAGCGGTCTCGTCTGAGTGTGTAGGAAGAACGTTCCCTTGTTGCTTTGCAATCTAACCGCGTATCTTTCAGTGAATGCAAGCACTCTCTGAAGGCAATCGATGAGTCACATTGCAGGCAGATAAAACATCGGCAGTCATGGCACCCATCGCATCCATGTGTCTTACGCGGTGTGTTTTGTTTTGTCGCTGTGTTGTAGGACTTGGCGTATAACGGGAGCCGTGGCAATCAATACGTTTCTCTCAATCCATGTGTCACTCTATCATGTGCTCTGCTGTCTCCTACACACTCGTTTGCTCACTCGGGGGGTTGGGGGAAGGGGGGGACAGGGACTGGGGGGGACGGGTTTTTTTTGAGGGAGTTAGACACCAGCACAAAGAGACCTGTTCATGTTCCCTCTCTCCATCTCCCACGTCTTTTCCTCCTCTCTCTCCCTTGCCTTTCCTCTTTTGCTCCCTCTTTCTCTACCACTCTATTTTGCTCTCTATCCCCTACTCTCTCTCTTTCCCTCCCTCTTCACCCCCCACTTGTACCTTCTCTCTCTCTCCCTCTCCCTCTCTCTCGCTCTCTCTCTCTCTCTTTCCCTCCCTCTTCACCCCCCACTTGTACCTTCTCTCTCTCTCTCTCTCTCTCTCTCTCTCTCTCTCTCTCTCCCTCTCTCTCTTGCTGACAGCTGCGGATGCTTTGCTGTGTTTGCAGCCTACGCCCTATCTGGGCATGAATTCATTTAGCTGCCACTGGGCGCCTCTCCACAGACTCAGCACTGAGTTGATCAGAGGGCAGGGGAGCCATTTAAACAGCATAATTCATGATGCTAGGCCCATACAGCTACGCACATGTACTGACATGTCATGGCGTTTTCTCGCTGTCGAGCGCAGAGAGACAAATGGCCAGTCGTTAAGGTCTTCTCCACATATGGAGAATCTATACGAGCAATTGTGTTTGGATTTGCATGGAAAACCACTGACTCAATGGCAAAGTTAACGTTTGCAACATCGAAGGTATTCCCAGCAGAGTGAGGCGTTCCATGGTGATTTGTGTCTAAACGCTGGGTTGTGCAACACTGCCTACGTACTGTATGGATGTAAATTGCCCTCCTCCAAAATCTTTTTTTATCCACCGATATTTTCATGGAGGCATGATAAATGACAGGCTTTCTCTCCTTCCTCCGTGTGTTATTGGTGAATGCATCATTTGCAGCACTGCTACAAGGAGCAGGCTTCCCATATTACACTAAGGTGGATGACTCCCATATTACACTAAGGTGGATGGCTCCCATATTACACTAAGGTGGATGACTCCCATATTACACTAAGGTGGATGACTCCCATATTACACTAAGGTGGATGACTCCCATATTACACTAAGGTGGATGACTCCCATATTACACTAAGGTGGATGGCTCCCATATTACACTAAGGTGGATGACTCCCATATTACACTAAGGTAGATGGCTCCCATATTACACTAAGGTGGATGACTCCCATATTACACTAAGGTGGATGGCTCCCATATTACACTAAGGTGGATGACTCCCATATTACACTAAGGTGGATGGCTCCCAAATTACACTAAGGTGGATAACTCCCATATTACACTAAGGTGGATGGCTCCCATATTACACTAAGGTGGATGGCTCCCATATTACACTAAGGTGGATGGCTCCCATATTACACTAAGGTGGATGGCTCCCATATTACACTAAGGTGGATAACTCCCATATTACACTAAGGTGGATGGCTCCCATATTACACTAAGGTGGATGACTCCCATATTACACTAAGGTGGATAACTCCCATATTACACTAAGGTAGATGGCTCCCATATTACACTAAGGTGGATGGCTCCCATATTACACTAAGGTGGATGACTCCCATATTACACTAAGGTGGATGGCTCCCATATTACACTAAGCTGGATGACTCCCATATTACACTAAGGTGGATGGCTCCCATATTACACTAAGGTGGATGGCTCTCATATTACACTAAGGTGGATGGCTCCCATATTACACTAAGGTAGATGGCTCCCATATTACACTAAGGTGGATGGCTCCCATATTACACTAAGGTGGATGACTCCCATATTACACTAAGGTGGATGGCTCCCATATTACACTAAGGTGGATGACTCCCATATTACACTAAGGTGGATGGCTCTCATATTACACTAAGGTGGATGACTCCCATATTACACTAAGGTGGATGGCTCTCATATTACACTAAGGTGGATGGCTCTCATATTACACTAGGGTGGATGGCTCCCATATTACACTAAGGTGGATGGCTCTCATATTACACTAGGGTGGATGGCTCCCATATTACACTAAGGTGGATGGCTCCCATATTACACTAAGGTGGATGGCTCCCATATTACACTAAGGTGGATGACTCCCATATTACACTAAGGTGGATGGCTCCCATATTACACTAAGGTGGATGACTCCCATATTACACTAAGGTGGATGGCTCTCATATTACACTAAGGTGGATGACTCCCATATTACACTAAGGTGGATGGCTCCCATATTACACTAAGGTGGATGACTCCCATATTACACTAAGGTGGATGGCTCCCATATTACACTAAGGTGGAGTGCTCCATTGCTTGGTGTGGTAGGGGACATACACGGCTGGTTTTGTGCTACTTAAGTGCTCAATCTTCATCCCTTTTCAATTCTTTCCTCATTCCTCATTCGTTCCCTTCTTCCCTTTCTTTCTCAAGTCATGCCTTCCTTCCAACAGGCTTCCTTCCTTTGCTTTTCCCTTCCTTCCTGGCATACCATCTTCCTTTCATTCTATCTCCCCCCCCCTTCCTTCCATTCATCTCTTCTTCATGTAGTCAATGATGGTACACTGGGCATACCTACAAGCCCCTGCATTTAGGGAAAGTAGAGATATGTAAGCACCTCTGGAAATGTATCATCACATCCTCCCTCACGCCAATTTGCCAATTAATATTCATGAGAAAATTGTACTCTGGAAGTCATTCAGTCTCGAGTCATTCTGCTCAACTATTAATGGGAAGCCATTAACCTGTTAACAGCCATCACATTCTAATGGTCAATTAGCTGACATCACAAATTCATTTATTCAAAAAGTAAAGCAAAGTTCCAACATTGCAAAAAATGAGACGCATCAAACGTGCAACAAATTCAAATTTCTGCCTGAACACGATGGCTTCATTATGTCATGAAAACATGTTTGTGTGTGTGCGTGTGTCTATGATCATCTGCTCCAACGTAAACTCCCATACATTTGTGCCTCATGCAGATGACTGTAATGAGATCATTTCCTAAGAGAGATTTTGGTCCTAGTTGCTGTTGTTAGGTTCTTACAAACAGCAGGGTTATTACAGCGCCGTCAGCCACGCCAGCTAATGTCTTCTGACTGAACTGTAGGAACTGAGATCGTCTCCTCAGCTACTGAGGAGAGGATCGTTCTCCTCACTCCTCTCGCACACTCCCTTCCCCTGGTCTTTTGCAGTGTTGTACAGTGTTGTACATCCCATGCATATTTAACACGACCGCGTCTTCAAAGCCTGCAACTTGTTCATTAGCATTTGGATGGCTAATCAAAAGCTGGAACCCTCACTGTTCCCTACGACCACCCCCTCCCCATCCCCCTAGCTCTCTCCATGCCCATCCCCCTCCCCACCGACACCCATATGTAAACACAAGCACCTTCACACGCACCGGATGTTAGCGGTCAGCAAATGATATCTCTGGATCTCTGATGATAATGTTGCTGAACGAATCTGGGTGGTCTCTCTCGTTATCTCTCTCATATCTCCCTTTGCCTTTACCACTGTCTTTTCCTGCCTCTCTCTCCCTACGCCTTCTCCTCCTACTCTCCCCATGGCCTGTGGCCCCGGACACACGGCTGGCAGGGCTTCACTTCCTAGCCCTGGCTGGGGCTGCTGCCACAGGGAACAGCCTTTTGAAGCTCAGGCTCCATACAAGCCATGGAGCTCCACGTGAAGCCGCTCTCTCCCAACACTGCCATGGTGCATTTCTCTCTGTTTCTTCCTGTTTGTCAGTCTTCATTTCTGTC
Organism: Plecoglossus altivelis; assembly: GCA_036571765.1. NCBI lineage: Eukaryota > Metazoa > Chordata > Actinopteri > Osmeriformes > Plecoglossidae > Plecoglossus > Plecoglossus altivelis. The sequence goes on from BROE01000006.1 coordinate 13,573,708, forward strand.
TGTTTCCCTGTCTGTCTCGCTGTCTGTATCTCTTTCTTTCTTACTGTTTCTCTCTCCGTCTCTCTTTCTGTCTCTCTTGCTCTCAGTCTCTGTCTCTCTCTGTATCTGTCTCTGTGCTTTTTCCTCTTGGGGAGCTGAGGGGGTTTGAGGATGGGGGGGGGTAGGAAGCAAGGTGCTGGCAAAGTGGAGAGGGAAGGGAGGAAAGCAAAGATAGTGGGTGGGATGGAGTGAAAGAGATGGGGATGGAGAGGGAGAGTTAATCTGTAGAGAAACAGATTGGCTTTCCCTTTGCCTCCCTCACAATCCTTCAAAGCTGTCCATAAATACTTCCACCACAACACTCGGCTTCTCAGACACGCTACAAACTGAACCACACACACACAGACACACACACACACACCTGTGTCATGACGTCAAAGTCACAACCACGGATCTCATGCAGCTCTCCACTTTTCTCTCTCAGGCGCATGGGGTGATAAGAGAATAGGGTTGGTGACTTGAAACCTTTGGGTCAATAAAACACAGAGATGTTTTTTAGCTCTAAAGGAAATTGATTTCTCTGCAACCCCTTGTGTTGTGACCTTCCACTGCCAGGCGATGGGCTCTTTCATGAGACCTAAAGACCCAATCTAGGCTGTTTGTTTGTTGCGTCAGCATTCTTACAGCTGAGCTAATGTTGTGTCAGTGAAGAGAGGGAGAAGCGGCTGTCTGGTCTGGAGCGTTTGCTATCCTGACCTGAGAGCAGACAGAGCTGTCTGTTTTCCACTTGTCGGTTTCCAAGGACATAAAATAAAAATAGAATGAAGGCAATAACCTTAAAATATTCCAAAAAAAACCTTTAACAATCATAAAACGGTAAATTCTCAGGTGATGAAATTTGTTTATTATCTGTTTACCCAGCGTACTGTGCGAGTCACATTAAAACTTTTTATCCTATCGCTTTGAGATATGTTCAGCAGGGCATTTTTTGATGTTTAAAGTTGATTCCCTTGGTTTGGTTGGCCCGGTGTTCAGATGGTGTGGTTTTGACTGGTGTTTCTGCTTGGTGTCTTTCAAAACACCCATAGCTGCACGTTCAAGGAGGATGTCTCTGAAGTGTTATTGATTTTTTGTTGTTTAAGAACCCTTTGCATGTATGCCTGTATGTGTTTGGGCATGTGTGAATTATGTGACACCACTAGATACTGGGCGGTCGATGAGAGATATGTCCCCCTCCAGTGGCTGGGGTCGAGCGGGACTACAAGCGAAAATGTCAGCCGCTGAAAAACGATGTTTCCCAAGACAGTGTGCAATAGCACACCAGGGGAGACTTAAGAGGGGTGATGGTCTCACAGGGGGCAAGATAGCAGAACAGAGGCAGTTGTGTTGCTCATTAGCCTTCCCCCACACTGGCACTCAAACATGAGACATCTGGTTTGCAAGAGTGACGACTAACCATCTACGCTAACGACCAGCTAGCTTTTCACAGGCGCGCTGTACATTTGAGAATTCAGAAATAAAACCCAATTTTTTCTGTTTTCAACCCTGTGTACTCCTTGGTAACCTTTGTGCTAGTAAGACCAGTCACACTGAGGAACAGCTTCTCCAGGTATTACGATTCATGCTGCCTCTGACTGGGAAGTAGATGACGAATCTGACCTGCTGCACGTTCCTGACATTTCGTAAACACATCCGCTTTACTGGGGATCGACTTTCCACGCCATCCTCCGTCTCCCCCTTCCCCTCCCTCTTGCCCTCCCACTCTGCCCCCCCTCCATCTCTCCCTCTCCCTCTATGAGATTATTACAGCCTCAGATTTAACGAGAAGGAAGGGGCCTGTACTGCATGGCGGATGTGAGGAACACACACTCACGTAAAACAAACAAAGAGAGCTCTCTCTCTCTCACACACACACACACACACAGACACACACACACAGACACACACACACACACACAGACGCACAAGCAGGCCCACGCAAAACACACTTTACACAAAAAACTAAATTGGTTGGACCATATGTGATTTCCCTGGGTAAATGCGCAACGTGCAATTGCTTTCATAGCGTCGTGCAGTCAGCTCTATAAGCAGGAGATGCCCTGCTGTGCGACCCTATGTAACACATGAGCCATGATATTGAAGTCTTTTCGAGAAAAATAAGATAGAACCAGAGACGAGATAGATTGAAAGATTGACTAGATTATATTCAAGATAAAAAAGAGAAAGTCAAAAAAGAGAAAGAGGCTCATTTGTATCGTAACCGACACAAATGGATCAGGGTCACAAAGGGTCCACGACCCTAGGAACCAGCCAATCGGAAACTCTCAGAGGAGTCGGCGTTTACTTCCCTCCAACCGCTCGATCTCGTGTCCTGCGGATACTGGTCATCGTCGACCACGTAGTGGTGAGGGCGTGGCGTGAGATTGACAGGCAATGTCTCCAGGGTTCATTAGTGTTCCAGTAACTGGCCCTGTTAGCATGTCTGGTCTCATTAAGGCTGATGCTGTCTGCGCCGTCAGCCTTTAATTTGTTTTGATTGGGTCTAAATCATCACGGAGGCCGACAGAAGAGTCCCAGTCAGTGTTTCGATACAGAGCGGAGGGAGAGATGAGACTGCACAAGTGGACGTGTTGAGATAGAACTCTGACTCTGCTCTAAAAGCTCACTACGACTTGAGGGATTTGAGCGCGTCGTCGATGATGAACGGTCTTGGAAGCATCACGTTTCTCCAAAGCGATTTCAAGTCGCTGGTGTGTGATTCACGTTGTTCGATCGGGCTCAATACGTGGCCTCTGTAGTCTTTGGAGGCACTGCAGCTGTGGTTTCTGAATGAGCGTTCTGGGACCAGCCGCCAAATCTGGCTTCATCCTCTCCTCGTCTCCTCTTCTCCTTGGCTTCATCCTCCACCACTCCTCTCCCCACCCATCGCTCAAGTCCTCAAATCTAGTGAGCAGACCTCAGAAGGTTCCAGAAGGCCACCGGTTCTGAACATGTCCTCCATGGGTTCACAGGTACTCACAATGTTTCCATTTTTCCAGAGGGGATTCATCATGAGGCCGGCGATTATAATTTGTCCCCCCCCCCCCCGAAATTTGTCATGTCTGTGCTGCACTATGCTCGATGTTCTGGAACCACACTAGTATCGACTCCATCAATCAGTATTACCACAGTAACATTCTGAAAGCTCCACTTCCCCCCGCGGGCAGTGGAGAGGAAAGGCAATTATGCAGCCAGCATATGATAGAAGGAGAGAGAGTGAGAGAGAGCGAACGAGAACAGCAGAAGCAGGTATAGAAAATGAGTGACGATGGGAAAGAGTGAGAGGCAAAGATTAAAGCGAGAGGGAGAGAGGGAGAGAGAGAGAGAGAGAGAGAGGGAGAGAGGGAGAGAGGGAGAGAGAGAGAGAGAGAAGCGGACTGAAAGAGAGAGCGAGAACAAGAGGGAGAGAGAGACAGAAAGGCCAGATAAATGGATGCATCCACAAGCTTTGGTCAGATTTTCTGTGAGGCTGGCAGTCACTTCAGTCTGTTTCACAGACAATGGCTCACAGCCAGGCTGTGTTCCAAGCACAACGACATGTTCCCGTCCAGGACAACCACAAAGGAATGTTCCGGAGATGTTTCTTCTCCTGTTAATATCTAGGAACAAGCTGAGTCAATCCAGGTGGTCCTCCTCCTCCTCTGGTCCATCACCTAATGGATGTTCTTTCCCCCTGTGCCAACTCCTGAATCTCCAACACACAGAGTTCCACCCCAGAGGAGATCTAAACAAAATGAGGGCCCCGAATCGATCGAAATAGCGACTAATTAAGCAGCACGTCAATAGCTCATCCCAATTAAGATGCTGGGAGGACATCAAGTCAGACATCAGCCCAGTCCGGCCTGTATTGATTTGGCGCTCCAAGGCATTGGCCCAAATCCGACATACTTTCAGCATGACTCAGAGTCGGTTATTGATATAGAAGCATAAAGAGGAATGCGTCGTTTCCCCAGTCTTAAACTGCATGTTGAACCAATATAAAACACTGCGATCCACACTTATATTCATCCCCATCTCATGCACCGCTGTCATCGGGAATTGAATGTGCTAAGATCAGCACTGACCCTCTGTCTGTCTGATTGTCTGTCTGAATGTCTGTCTGAATGTCTGTTTGTCTGACTGACTGCTTGCCTGTCAGCTAAAAAAAGTTGTGGGTATTCAAGTCTCCACACAAAACAAGCAACAGGCCAAAACAAAGTTGCTCTGTGTGACATGAAGGATGAACTCTTCCCAAAATGCTCAGGCAGCCTGCTGAACCTTAAATGGATGGAGATACACCACCATTAGTAATTTTCTACATGGCACACACTTAATTTGCAACTGTTTGCTCGTTTTAATCAGCACGCCACACCAGTGATAAGACGCTCCATTTTTCATTATCCGTTTGGTGGAGGAAATCGGGTTGGAAATGTTTATTCTGGGTCATTCTTAACAACCCCTAGCTTCCTGTCTTACTACGTTTCTCTCGCTTTCTCTCTACCTTCCCTCCATCTCCACCTCCCTGTGTTGTGCTTGGCAGTCCTGACTGTGCTCTCTCCAGAGAGCATGGGATGACAGTGGTATTTATTCTCCTGATCCACCATCTATATACCGGTTTGCTTCCTTGACAGAAAAAACCCCCCATTCTTGAGTAATGCCATAGGCAATGTGACACTATCTTGGAAACATGTGCTGCGGAGCTAAGTGACAAGGAGAGAACGGCTGTTATTCTTTGCTTTTACAAACCAACTGTGTCTCTTCTGACATGGAGACATGCTGTACTTCAACAACAAAGCGTCATTAAAATCTGGACACAGCCATTTATTACGTTTGAATGATTCAAACAAATACTGTTCAAATACTGATTACGGCATCTCTCCCGCAAAATAAAATATTTGACTTGATTGTGTTTTCTGTGTGATGTTTAAGAATGATGACATGGCCATTGTGTTGGCTATGAAAACACAAGGCACTCCTTTGAGTCTTTATTGAAGAGTCCTTTAGAATTCACAAACCAGATGCACCACTTTCCTTCATTTCCAGTCAGTGAATAATAGCCAGAAGTGTTCAATGCCTCACATGGTTTTATCAGTAACATTTTGGTTAAAATGGAAAACACGAGAAAACTACTTCAACATAAGCCTCTAATCTCCTAAATTTCATTGTCTGGGAAAATATGTTAATGCCCTCCTTCATTTTCAGGAAACAATAACCGGGAGAAAGCAATTTTACCATTAGCGAGAAAAAGTGCCTCGCCTTGGTCTGATAAACGAGCTTATCCTTAATCCTAATTGTGTCAAAAACGGGATTTTCGCACTTGGCTTTATAAACATGCGCCAGAACAGCATACCGTAATGTAGTTTGCAACCAATCCTGCGTGATTATCAGGTGTTGTTTAACCTTGTAGTGAGGTAATGAAGAGAGAACACAGCTAAAAGCACAGGAGTGTATACATGTTCTTGTGGAGCTAATTGGCTAGTATGGGCTGTAGAAACGTACAATACATAACCCTTTAGATTACAAGTCTCTTATCAGCTACCCACCAGCCGTGTGTGTGTGGTGGTGTGTGTGTTTGGTGTGTCAGTATTTGTGATGTGCGTTTGCGTGGACGAGAGGAGGATACAGATCAGTATATGTGCTCAAAGTGTGTGACTTAAAGCTGTTGTAAGCCTTTAATGAAACTGAACAGACTTTAATTCTGACAAATTAAGTATGATGTAGAATTCTACTCCGGTGGTAGACTACTAATGGTTATGGTATGGACACTTCCAACTTTACATCCCCGGAGACATGTATCATCTTAATAAGATGACTTATGTTTTATCACCCAGTCTGATTTGCATCCTTAATCACAGCATTGAATTCGAATGAGGACTGTGCTTAAATGGGCTTAGCCAAGAGACTTGATCTTAACTGTTCGTTCAAAAACCTGCCTATGAATGCGTTTTCCACAATCGATAGGCCTGTAGACCAGTCAAGTATGAAATATTTGTAGAACAAAAGATATATCAAAAAGAAAGAAAAAATAACATTTCAACTAAGTGTATCCCTAGGCCTGCTAAAAGAACGCGCGCTAGCGGAATTACTGCGCGCATCCTTTGGGAGATGGGTGCGAACTGTGGGTAGTGCTCGTGCGCAATATCATAGCAGCCGAGGACACGCGACGCGAGCATCAGCAGCGCGCGAGTCAGAGAGGAGAGCGGGAGATAAAGAGAGAGAGGGAGATACTAGAGGAAGAAACCGCCACTGAGACAAGAGTCTTTCTGAGAGCTGTCGCTCGTAAAGAGAGTTGGTCTGTCACCATTCAGCCGACGTTATGCTGCTGTAATAGGAGTGTAACGGATTGGAGGAGGGTGGTTTAACTCACCACGAAGAGATCTATGGTTGGATTTTGCCTTTTTATTTCTTCGCCAATGCAAAAGGAAATATGCAGCGAAGCTTCACCCTCCTCTACACCAGTTTTCTGGGAATTTGCTTGGGTTCAAGTTTTCCAAGTAACATCAATATAGGTAGGAAAAGAAAACTTCAAAACCCTCGTTCTGCAAAATTTGTAAATACAAATGTAAAAAATCGGAACGTAGGCTAACCACAATGTATATCAACAAGTTCCTTCGGCGAACCGTTTTCTTCAGATAGAAAGTTAGACCACACAAACGAGTACGTTGTGTTATTGATAGGGATGTTGTGTAAAACAGCGTGTTTTGTTGAAGATAAACTACGTCTTCTTTCCTCTATAGGGGGATTATTCCCAACCGAATCGCATGAATATGAGGTGTTTCGGTTTGCGCTCACGCATCACCAGGACATCCCTAAACTGGTTCCCCAGGTGGATATGGTGAAGCTCGGGAACAGCTTCTCCATGACATATGCTTGTAAGTATACTTATCACACGATGTCCCATCACTCTGTTCTCGGACAAAAGATGTCCACTTGACATTTTTGCTAGAATGATTGATTTGATTTAATTCTATCTGTTGCACCACCCCAAACGATATTGCCATTCAAATCAGCAGCAACATCTTGACCATACAGATTGTATTTAATGACCGTGAGAGTTAGTAAAATACTCCGTATTTACAGTAGTTTGTGTTGTGTTTAGCGGGGCCGAGACATTGCGCTTGTGCTTTCACCTGCATCGCTGTCTTTTCAGCGCACGAGCGATGACAAAGCGGTGACGGGATTTCACAGTGCTTTTTTGCTTTCACAGTGAGGCGAGCATATGTGCATGGCAGCGCGTTTCATTAATTAAGAATGTTATGTTTTGTCCCTACGATTCGCATTCGCTACCATGTAAACAGCAATGCCAGCATGAACGATGAACGTGAGGAACGCTTTCTCAAAAGCATCGCTGATTAGCCGATGGTTCAAATTTATGTATTTCTCGCTGTACATTGAATCTACTTCATGTAATTGTTTTCAACGTTCCGGTTTAATATTATTGATAAAATACGTCTCTCCTACAGCCTCCTATCCCTCAGTTTCCTCTGTGTTATATATATTTTAAGATCTCGATTCACTTTTCTTAATTGTTAACACAAGTAAACATGCCACGCATTTATCTCTGTTGTTCATTCACCTTCAGCAGCATAATGGCGCATACGTGTTTTTGAATGAGCACTTAATCTGCAAGGTGACAATCTGAAGACAGGATTCATGTCTGATTGGTTGCGCAGTAGATCAATGAACGTTGGGGGTCAGAGCAGTCAGGACGCTTCTGTCCTGATCATGTGTCAACTACAGAATCGACCCAGGCGTTCTGGTCCTTTCATGTCAAGCAAATCATTGTCTACTTTTTCTAGCCGCTGCCCCCCCCCCCCTCCCACACACACACACACACACACACACACACACACACACACACACACACACACACACACACACACACACACACACACAACACACACCACACACACCCCTGCCCCCCTCCCCCAGCCCTAACCTCCATCTCCCTTTCAGTAGCCAACCCAGGCTGTGTGCTCTAAAGACTAAAGGTGCCCTTGAGTTTCTTTATCGCTCACTCTCTCCCTCCCCCCCCTCCTCTCTCTCTCTCTCTCTCTCTCTCTCTCTCTCTCCCTCCCTCTCTCTCTCCTCCCTCCCTCCCTCCCTCTCCCACTCGCTCTTGTTACACATGTGACAGTTCAGAATAGCACCAGGCCTACCTACATCCCAGCTACTAAAGTCACACGTTGAACGGATCTTCCCTTCTGATGATCCTCGCCGTACGCGGCGCACGCTTCGCCTGCCTTGTCACTTTCCAATTTCAGACGGTGACATCTGCGTTTACCTCGTTTTTTGTTCTCTCCTTCAGAGGAGACTGGCATTCAACAAAAAAACACCCTCTCTCTTCCGCCCGCTCGTCGCACGCTCCCTCAGATCTGGGGCCGAGCTGTGAGCGGCTCTACCTTACACAGATAAAGAAGAAAGATCCGTCATCAACAGACCACCATACCATCTGGCTTTGTTCGATTCAAACGCGTTCGAGTTCTGAAGGAATTCCCACACAAGCACGTACTCGCTCGGCTGTGAGAAGTTCACGTCGTTTGAATCTTTTTGCGGGTGGTTGTTACAGATGCATGGGCAATTTGTTTAGCATAGATAACGCTACTGGAAGAACCCAGATGGGTGAGCGGTGTTGGCAAGTTATCTAAACGGATTGGGTGTAGTGTTGTGGCACTGCGATGGCGCGCCCCTGTTTAGCCCTGTGCTCTGCAGACATCGCTACATGGAAGTCCATGCTCCACTGATCTCTCTGCTGGCTTCCTGCAGCCCTGCTATCTCTCTCTAGCCTGTGGAGAGGAGGATGCACTAGTGTATGTGACCAGGCATCTGAACAGGAGCCTGTTCCCACACAGCACACACACACAAACACACTCAAACACATGCGCGTATACACACACACACACACACACACACACTCACTGATCATACACTGGTAACAAAGTTACCATGCAGTGTGTTGAAGACAATATCCAGGAACCAGAGTCCAGGGACAATGTCCAGGAATGTGTGTGTGTGCCAGGGTGTGGAGACTACTAGAATGGACTCTCCAGTATTCACTCCTATAGACACACATCTGTTGAACCCAACAGAGCTAGAATACAATCATAGGATTCTCTGCAGTACCTTCTCACTGGGAGAAGGTACTGCCCTTTTATACTCAGACCAGGTGACTAACGGTGAACGCTGCCTTGCAAAAAATGGCGGTGAGCGCTCTCCTACACGGACTAAACGCGCGGCCGGGTCGCCGCAGCGACATCTGGCACGACCGCGTCGCTCTTCACGGTTGTCTTAGCCGCGCGGACGTGTCTTGTCAGCGATGCGGTCGCCACGGACTCCTCGTCCGCCCCGAGGACCGAGCCGCGCGAGGTGCTGGCAGTCTGACACGTCTCCACCACATCCCCAGATTGGGGAGGTGTGCATGTTCCACTCCACTGCGCCTCTCCGGCCTCCGCCAGGAGAGAGCCGAGAGAGCCCGTCAGCTGTGACGTTTTAGCCACGAGCCGGCGGGGACATCAGGGCTGAGTGGTGGGTTGTTGGCACGCGGCGTTGTTGGAAAACCGTTGCCATGGATATTAAGGACACGGGCAGGAAACAAGGGCGTCTGCCTCGAGCTCTTTGGGTATTTCCTGAATCGTATTGTGAAGAGCATCCGTGCTGAGTGACTTCTGATGAGGCTGTCCTTAAAGAGACTGATGTCACAGCGGTGATGATCTGGTGGGTTACTGTGGGACGTGGCCCTTAGTTACAGCGTTCATGCTGTGTGTGATCACGTGTGTGTGTGTGTGGGTGTGTGTAGGCATTTGTCCTGCGTTTTGTGTCAGCGGGCGGGTAGCTTGGCCTGTGAATGGTCGCACGGGGAGTCTGTTTTGTGCGCGGCAGCCCCCGTTGCTCAACTTTCACCCACTTGTAATTGTGGTGTGTGTGTGTGAATGCGTCTGCGTCTGTGTTGAGTGGTGAATAGGTGCCTAGGGGCTTGCTGGGATGGCAAGGCTAATATGGTGGAGGCTTGGTAATGGGGACTGGTAGAGTGGGGGGGGGGTATGTGGGTGTGAAAGGCAAGCGTGGGTGAATAGGCCCTTGTGCCCTGGGGATGAATGGCACTCCGGATGGGACTGATACCCATCAGCTGGCTCCTGTATGACCAGAACAGCCACTTCCTCCAGCTCTCTCCCTCCCCCGTCCCACACCTCCTCCCCCACACCCCCCCCCCTCAACCCTGCAACTACCACCCCCCTGTGCCCCCCTCCCCACCTCGCTCCTTGCATCCCTGTCTCCTTGCCACCTGCTGGGTGGGGTTGGCGGGGAGTCGGGACGGGGGGGTGGGGAGCAGGGATGAGAATGGGGGTGGGAGGAGGATGGCTGGGAGGGAGGGAAAGGGAATGGGGCGAGGTGTGTGGAACCATGAGCATTACTGACAATTGTGTTGTGTTGTGTGAAGTGAGGGGCAATACACCCGGCTGAAAGCAGGAGAACAATACAACACTCTGACCAAAACAGCTGTTATATTTAATATTTCCTGGAGGATGTAGAACAAGCACAGTCATGAGGAGGAGAGATACTTTCCCGTTAGGGCTAGGTGGGGGATGCCGGGTCCGAGGCAAGATCAGTAGACCGACATGGGTAAAGAGAAGCTAGAAATAGTGGCCGTTTTTAGCAGCTGCTTGCCTCGACGCTTCCTCCTGTTGGGTCATCAGCAGTTGTCTCATACTTCTGGAGACAGCCAGGCGGGAGAAGATTGCACTGTAGTCTATAATGCAACTTAGCCGCAGGTACAAGAATGCAATTTAGGACTGATGGGAATGAAATTGAAACGCACACGGAGGAGGTATTCTGTGACGTGACACCCCGACGCCACCCAGGACTTTGACGTTTATGCGGTGTCAGAGTCGTTTTTGACAGCCCTCAACTCGGCCTCTCTCCCGCTCTCCCTCACACTCAGCACCTGCACCTTGCCCCTGTTCCGCCAGTGTGCGTCTCTCTGGGCGGACGTGCGAGTCTCTCAGTGTTGTCAGAGCACACGCGTGTGCATGGATTCTAGGTGAGTTGCGGTGGCCCGCTGTGAAGGGTGTGTTACGTGTGTAGCAGCACGTATTAATAGATTCAATTTTCTGTATTAAATATGCCAGAGATACCGTTTTTCTCTAGAAATTGTAAAACCGTGTAGGTGGCTCTGATTGTGTTAATATACGTTGTGTTTGTTTGGTGAACGTGTGTGCGTGGTTCAATGCGTGTGTGTGTGTGTGTGCTGTGCTTTGTTTTTTCTATTGAATACTTGTGGAGACCGAGACGATGGTGGATGTTAAAAAAACAAACGTTAATACATAGGCTTAGCTGGCTATTCAAATTAGATTTCTGTGCTTGGGAACAAAGTCGTCCACAGAGCCGATGACCAGACATCCATGTTAGTCACTCTCTCCTTCAGTTACATTTTGCATTACCATAAGCCACTATTGACTGGGTTTATAATAAGGATGTCAAAAATAGCTATTTCCATGTCAAATCCCTCACAGGCTTATGGTATTCATCCCAGTTTGCACGTTTGAATTATTGACGCTTTTTAGCGAAACGCTGGTTACTTATTGGTAATGCTGGGGAGCAAAAATTTCATATTCATTTATTCACTGTGGAGGCTCCCCCATATAATATGACCTTTTGCCTAGAAATAACAAAAGCTAATAAACAACACTAGCGGGAGAAAAATCCATAAAAAAATGGTTTTATTACTCTGGTGTCTTCATTCAGTCCCATCCATTCGGTTGTGTGGAAACGGCAAACAGGAGGTAATTATTCCTGTTGATGGCGTTGTGTGGAGTGGCTCCTGGGTGCTGCTGGCTTGTGAGGAGTCTAGAGAGAGAGAGGGAGAGAGCGAGAGAGAGAGAGAGAGAGAGAGAAGGAGAGGGAGCCCTGCGATCAATACAGTCCAGGAGACCACCCCGGCCCTAGAGGACGGGGACAAATGATCTTTAGATGATTGTGTGTGTGTGTGTCACAGGACTCCGATGTGGCTTGGGACATCATCAACTGGGTTTCAGGGTGAGGTGGGAAGGACGCTTGTTTGTGTGGGAGACAGTTCAGGGTTTCTTATTCTGTGGTTTGGTGGCTCCTCTTCCATGGAAGGTTCCTATGGTATTTTCATATCATGTCTCTTCCTCTATGGTATTTTTCCATAGCGTTCCTCTATAGTGTATCTTCTTCTTGTGTTTCTCCTCTGTGGGCATTGTTTTGTTCTGTCATGTGTCGTTTCATATGTAGATCTATGCAGCATGTCGTACAGATGGCAGAGGCATGAGAGGGGGAGACGGAGCGCTTGCTGAGAACAGCACTCGGGGATTTCAGAAAGACGATTGTTTGTGAGATTGCGAACAGAGGCTGTTTGGTGACTCCTCTATCAGCACAGACCTTTGCCGTGATCGCCAACTGGAGATACACGTGCACACACACACACACACACAAGGTCACCAACTGGAGATACATGCACACACACACACACACGGTCACCAACTGGAGATACATGCACACACACACGCACACACACACACGCACATGATCGCTTACTGGAGACGCCGGCTCATCTCATGCGTTTAATGTATTATTCATTTCAGCACATCCAAAGCCATCACTCTCCAGAGTTAGATGCATAAATATGTATTAATAACCCTGCCCAGGTTGCTGCTTCTACCAAGGGACTCTGGAGGGAGACGGGTCTGTTTGTAGTGTCGATCTACTTACAACCACCCCCTCCTAGGGAGAACAATGCCCCAGAAGGGTGAGCCACGGCTGGGCTGCGAGAGAGAGGAGTGAGGGGTGGAGGTAAAGCTGCAGTTTTAGACCTGCTGCCCGCTGTCACCCAGGCTCGAGGGGGATGTGTTAGGTCCCATCACACTGAATGTCAGGGACACACTGGATATGGGCCTTCAGGGCCATACAGGGATGGCTCTCTTGTGCCCCTCTCTCCCTGTCTCTCTCTTTGTCTCTCTCGCGAGGACTTCTGTCTCTTCCCTTTTTTCTCCCTGTCGTCTCTCTGACGTCTCTCTCTGCTCTCTCGTGCTGACGTTCTCTATCTCTGTCTCTCTCTTGGACTCTCTCTCTCTCTGTCTATCTCTCTCTGTTTCTGTCTATCGCTCTCTGTCTCTTTCTCTCTCTGCGTCTCCCACTGTCTCTCTCTCTATGTTCTTTTTTCCATGTGTGTGCATGCTTGATACGGATGAGCAACACACATTGTGTGACTAACATTGTGTGAATGAGAAATGCACATAACGTGTCAAATCAGACACCCACACACATACTGAGGGTGGAAGGGGGGTGGCTGTAATTCTGTGTGGATGACTGTGCTTTTGTGTGTAACCCCTAACCCTCACACATGCACAAACCTTTCACACCCTGCCCATCAGCCCCTGTTTGGCTGCCTGCTCAGACTGGATCCAGGACTGGGTCCTTGGGCTGGATCACTGGTTTACTGGGCTGGGTCTCTGGGCTGGGTCTCTGGGCTGGGTCCCTGTGCTGGGTCTCTGGGCTGGGTCCCTGGGCTGGGTCCCTGGGCTGGGTCCCTGTGCTGGGTCTCTGGGCTGGGTCCCTGGGCTGGGTCCCTGGGCTGGGTCCCTGGGCCGGTGTGGTGAAAGGGACTGAAAGCCTCCTGTTCTGCCGTGTCACTGGCGCATGTGGGCTCGGCTGCTGCGTCAGCCTCCATTCCAGCTGAGCGCTGCCACACACTGTTGTTTGGGACTAGAGTCATGTGAAATGAGTCTGGGGGGGATTGATAAGTGTTGCGACTCTGGTGGGTGAGTGCGGGTGAGCATGTGTGGGTGAGTGTGTGCGTGGGGGAGTGTAAGACAAAGGCAGCTGTCATGTTTTAGTTAAAGAGAGACAGGCAGGCAGGAGACTTGCTCTCCCCCCTGTCTCAGTCATATATGGTGATCTTCCGTGTAGTCTACATTAATGAGACAACACAATCTACACTGTTTGGCCGTGTAGCATAGCATCGCTTAGCGCCTCTGCTCTTTCTCTGACAGAAGCACGCACATCCTGTCAGACGCACACGTACACACGCAGGAATCTCCACCACTAATTGAGAGCCCTGTCACCACAGCAGCCCTGAGAGACGGAGCGAGAGAGCTACAGAAGGAAGGGGAAAGAGAGAGCGAGAGAAACGCACATGGAGGGAAAGAGAGAGGGGGAGAACATGTGGACGATGTCAAACTTCCAGTATGAAAGTCAATGGTATTTCTCTCTGGTTGACACACACCAGGGCCCTGTACTAGGAAGCAGGATTTGGTGTTAGCAGAGTAACTGCAGGTTGAACCCTGGGTTGTCAGTGTCACAACAGTGATTTACTTCTTACCGGTGTAGATTGCCATTGTAATGCTGTAGAGCTAATCTGCTCTCGGGCAGGCTAGTGTCGAGATAACAGATCCACGAGTAGGAAAGCACCGCCTACTGACCAATCGGTTTTCTGGGAAAATAGCATAATCGCTTCTAGAAGATCCTGTGATCTCGGTGCTCAAATAGATTGAGTCCAAATAAAACCATGGGCTGTGCCTGAAGCCTATCTTTATAGCCTCCATACTGATATGATCCCAAAACAGAGACTGATTAGAGCACTTGCAGCCATATTCCTAATTTGTTGACTTTATAAGATTTGCTCAGAAGGAAGCCTATGAATCGCATTGAATTGCGGTTTGTCATTGTCCTTTATTTGCTCAAAAGTCCATTTAACATGGTTGCGCATCGAAAAAAAAATGTGGTTCAAATCGTTTTTACATGCCATAAGAATAGGCTAGTATGACTAATTGATTTAATACATAACTCATTGTAATTCTGGTCAGATCTAAGCCTTCCCATGCCGTAATGATAGCCCAGTAATAAATGAACTTATGCGTTCACACCCTCTCCTATTTCTTACCAGGTTTCCATCCTACCTCTGGCAGCTGCAAGGCTGTTGCTTTCAGTTCTGCCTGGATTCTACGTCACAATTCTTCATATTTGGTTATATTGTAGTTTGTTTTCTTGTGTAAAAATTGCGGTTCTGGTAAACTGTTTGTGATCGGTCCGATTGAGCAAACTACACCCCTTCTATGTGAATGAGCTCCTGGATGAATGGGAAACCTAGAGGTTGAGTGAGCAAGTTGATACCACCTTTGTGACACTTAATAGTGCAACTGCAGTTGTTAGTCTTAATGAAGCCGGCTAACGGCAAGGTTTCCCAGACACGTTTTACTTGTTTCTTTACACGGCGCCCCAGACGGGTTTGAAAGTAATGAATCTATTCTTTCATCCTGTTGTCTCCTCCCTCCCTCGCCCCTCCATCCTCTCCCTCCTTCCCTGCTTCCGTCTGGTCGGACCGAGAGAGCGGGTCCGTCCCCCTGCACCTGTCCATGACGCAGCGCAGATGGAGCTCTGATTACGGAGGGGTACTGTAGAGGAGGATAATTGGGGTGTCTGTACCTCCTGACAGGACTGTTTGTCTGGACAAGGTTCTGACCCGCTGCCCAGGTTTGTTCATAGGTAGACTGGAGGGGGAGAGACATCTGGTCTGGAAAGACAGCAGGAGACAGGCAGGCAGACAGACAGACAGACAGACAGACAGGCAGGCAGGCAGGCAGGCAGGCAGGCAGGCAGGCAGGCAGGCAGGCAGATAGAAATTAGCACTGGATACAGCTCATTGTTTTGCTGGGCTCATTATGCTCAAACATGTTTTATTTCCCCATTCAGCGAGTGTGACGGAGAGACAGACAAAGGCAATCAGAGAGAGAGAGAGAAGGAGTCAGATAGAGAGAGACACAGAGAGAGAGACATAGAGAGAGAGAGAGACAGAGAGAGACGAGAGAGAGAGACAGAGAGAGGACATGATGAGAAGAAAAGAGAGAAAGAGAGAGAGAGAGAGAGAGAAGAGAGAGAGAGGACTGGAGGCAGTGCAGTGTGCAGTTCCACCTCTAGGCTGGCATATGCTCTCTTTGTTCCCAGCAGTCTTTCTGTCATCCCCCTCAGCCTTGCTAATGGAGGCTAATGCAGCCTTCATTCTGCCCCTCTGCCTCCCAGCAGCCCGGCCGATCTCCTACGGGTCTCCTTGCTTCATCTGAGGCCGGAGGAGGCTGGCTAGCCTGTTGTTAGCTTGGCGTTAGCCTCGCATTTGCGTAATGTAATCTCTTGTTAGCTGTTAGCTCCTTGACATTAATCCGCAGGACTGTTTGGCTGGCTGGTCAGCATTGCTGAGTAGTATCGCTGTTCACAGTGTGCATTTGTGTGTGAGTGTGTGTGTGTGCGTGCGTGTGTATGTGTGTGGGCTGCTTTTTCCACTGCGCTAGACAACATCTTATCATTCCTCAACATTAGGACTATCTAGCTTGTTCTCAAAAGCTGTTTTGTCTCTAGTTAAACATTCTGACATCTGCGGTGCTTGTTTATACCACCGAATAGTTCACTTCTACACCGTACAAACATAACCATCTATAGGTTCCCATTCTCACCTATCTATAATAAGGTATGCTTGTTGGCAGAGCCGCGATACAGGAGAAATGACACTTATAAAGGTGCAGTTCCATGTTTTCTGTGTTCCTTCTCTTCCTCCTTAAATCCCCCTCCCCTTCAACCACATCACAGCGTCTTTCTTCTCCTTGTTTCAGGTCGTTTGACCTCCATCCCCTCTCGCCCCCTTGTTCTTCCCCGCACACACTGCCCACATCCAAACACACACACTGCCCACATCCAAACACACACACAGCATGCTACTGCACATCCAAACACATGCATACAGCATGCTCTCCCACATCCAAACACACACACTGCCCACATCCAAACACACACAAACAATGCAAAGCTCTCTCACAAACAAACACAAACACAAAAACAAACACAAACACACAAACACACACACTGCCCACATCCAAACACACACACTGCCCACATCCAAACACACACACTGCCCACATCCAAACACACACACTGCCCACATCCAAACACACACACATACATGCATACACACACAAACGCATGGTCACAGGCACACAAGCATGGCCACACAAACACACACACTGCCCACATCGAAACACACGCACGCGCACACGCACGCACCCCGCGAGGCACAAGCCGGTGTTTTACTGCTCGATCGCAGGCAGTCAATCTCCCAGGAGTAGCAGAGTTTACTGTGCCTCTACGGGGGCATATGGGTGCGTGGGGAGAGGAAGGACATGGGGCAGGCGGCGAGGCCAAGCCAAGTGTTCGCCGCCCCCGTTCAGAGAAACACAGCTATGGCACTGAAAGTCCTCTAGCCTTGTTTCTGTGACAAGAGGGAGACGGTGGAAAGCTGCAGCGCCAGGACTGGTACCGGGTCTGTTCTGTGTGAACAAGCTCAGACAAGGTCCGTCTACTGTTTCGCATGTTTCGAAGTCAAACAATGGCGCCAGATGTGATTAACAGACGAGCTAAATGGTTCACCACGTCAATATTGAATTTGAATTCAATCCAAGAGTCCCACTGACTCTGGAAACAAACACGCGCACATACACACATGCTCGCACACACTTGCAGCAACTGCTCTAACCTACACACACAGACAGGGTACACACCACAGTCCCACGCACTCACATGCAAATGCAAACACGCACATGCGTACACACACACACACACACAGAGCAGAGTGATTCAGCCCCCAGCTCCGTGTCCTCGCTGCTAGCAGGAGGAGCTAGATTGCAGTGTGTGACTCACACTGTGTTGGAAGGGCTCACTGAGTGAGCTGGCCTCTCCCACCCATGACCTCGTGGATTCTTCAAAAGCAGCTCAGTGGGTGAGGGTGTGTGGGTGAGGGTGCGGAGGTGAGGGCGTGGGGGTCAGGGGCGGGGGTGAGTGTGTGCGGTTGGGTTTGCGTTCAACCTAGAGGACGGTCTGGAGGGAGAGAGGAGGGGGTGTTTACTCGTGACTTTGATTGAGCGTATGGTGGAGCGAAAGTGTTTATTTTGTTCAAGCGTGTGTGCGCATTGTTGATGGATGGTGTCAAGCCTCTCATTTGCATAGCTGATTAGTAAGTAGTGTAGGTCTGGGGCAGGGACACGTATGCGCACGTGTGTGTGGTGTGCATGTACGTGTGTGTGTGGTGTCCGTGTACGTGTGTGTGTGGTGTGCGTGTACATGTGTGTGTGGTGTGCATGCACATGTGTATGTGGTGTGCATGTACATGTGTGTGTGGTGTGCGTGTACGAGTGTGTTTGTGAATGTGTGTGAGTGTGCGTGCGTGTATTGAAGTGCTTCCCAGTGCTCCAGGGTGAGTCTCAGGAAGCAGCTTGCCCCCTCTCACCCTGCAGGAGCAGCCTCAGACCGGGCTGCCTGCTGGGGACGCCCCTCATTAACCACCCTGACACACTAAACAAGCAGTCCGTGCCAGGCATGCCAACGCTGGAAGTGCCACCACCAGGAACCATGAGGATGCTACAGCAGTAGTGGAGCCACGGTCAACATCACATTAAGAGGATATTAGCCTACGTACAGATGACTGGATTGGATCGAAGCCAGATGAAGTCAGCTAGGACTTGAAGGCGTCGCTTGTTTTTTGGTTTGTTTGTTGCTCAACATCTGCTGGTCGCTTGAAACAGCCTTATTCATTCTGCACATGAAACATGAATGAACCTGGCTGTCAACGCTTCATTCATCTTTAAGTTCTCAGTAGAACAACGTTTTTTTGAGTTGATGGTCTTGTTTTATGTGTGTTCTGCATTAATATTGCTGTCTGGAGTAGGAACAGACAGAGACTTTGTGTGTGTGTGTGTGTGTGTGTGTGTGTGTGTGCGTGTAAATGCGTGTGTTTATGTTTGTGCTTAATTCAAGATTGGCATGTTTATGACTTTGCGTGTGTGTGTGATGTGAGTTCTGGTGTGTAATTCCCTCTCGTTCTGATTGTGAGTTCTGCCCTTGAGTCGTCTCTATTGGTACACCGAGAGGGGGAGAGGGGGAGAGGGGGATATTTTTCCTTTAGCACATGCAAGGAGACAAAGAAAGCCTTATGTATGGGGTGGAAGACATCCCAAACACCAGAGCTGCTGACAGAGCAGACCCTCTAGAACGGTCAGTCGATCCCAACATGAAACTGCAGCCTGATTCAGAAGCCCTCTGACCTATCAGGAAGGAGCTCTGCTGTTCTCCCGAGAGTTGTCATCCACGAACGTGCGGATAACGTCTAATGGTGGAGAGGGGTTGTTGTAGATGACCCACCATGCATGCGTGACCTAGTACCTTCATCCGGCCTATCAGCAAGCTCCCTCTCCCTCCCTCCTTGCCTGTTGGACTCCTGCTTTGCGGTTGCCGTGGATCCCCTGGACTCTGTAGAAATGTGTGTGCTTGAGTGTGGGTGTGTAGGTGCAACGCATCCCATAATCGTAGGGGAGGGGGAGGAGAAAAAAAAGACAGAAGAAGAAGGAGGGGGATCATGAGGAGGAGTGGGAGGAGCTGGACACGGAGATGAAGAGGAGAGACTAAGTGCTAGACTGGTCTACACCTGCGCACCGCTGAACATGCTAATCACAGTCCCTCCCAGGGGACCAATTGGCACTCGGTTGGCACGCTCCACCAATCAGACGGCAGACATCCAGGGCTCCACCCCTCTCCCCAAGGAGGGATGAGTGGAGCTTCAGGCAGGATGTAGGCCAACTCCTAAGACACAGGCAGTGAGACGTGCGTGCTGCGGTGAGCTGCACGTGCTGCCATGAGCGGCCATGTTTGGGACAGGAGGTCAGGTTGAGGGGTTAGTGGCTCAGCCTCGGCCTGATGAGGGTTTAGGATGGTTTAGGGGCAGTTTTGTGGACGTCTGTGGCATGGCTTGTTAAAAGGAAAAGGGCCTAACACAGATGGATGGGCAGTACAAGATTGGATTTCACGAGAGATGCTGGCGGTTCAGCGTTGCCTCTTTCTCTCTCTGTGTGTTCCTGAGTCTCTGTGTCTCTCTCTCTGTCAGAGGAGACAGGCTGGGCCCGGCAGAGATGAGGGAATCTGCTATTGGATCCCTTCAGTCTCCATCGCAAGGCTGTTCATCTGCTTTTCTGTCTCCGGAGAGGGAATGTATAAAGGGCCTATCAGAAATGACAAGGTAACCTGACATGCAGGGCAGGTGGGAGAGCCTCCCCTGGCCTTGAACAAGAGAGCGAGCCTTTCAGAACAAACTCAGCTACCCAGCGGCTCTGCTGCCTCTGTTATGTCTGCTGTCATGCAGCCTGTCACTGGAGAGCAACCGCAAGACTTGGACAGCAACCTCCCCCCCTCTTCCGACTGGAGGGCTCACTCCGTCAGCCCGCAGCCCTTCCAGCCAACGACGGCTCTGCCTTCCCCCCGCCCTCCCACTCCCTCCAATGGCTGACTGACAGACGGTGGTCCACCCATGCCCGGGCTCCATGGCAGCGGGAGCCGTGGCAAGGGGAGGCGGGGTGCCAGGATGGCCAGGTGTTTGCAGAGTTCAGGCAGGACGGCTGTTCTCCTTGCAGCTGACCTTTTCTGTTCTAGACGCTACGGGCTATGCTAACATGACCCCACACACACACACGCACACTATCAATTATATTCAAAGCAGTTTGTTGCCTGCGAGGAAGGGCATTTACCATCCTCCCACCTCTCAGCCACCACATCCCTGACACACACACACACACACCAGTCCTGGAGAGTTACACCAACGCCAGCTGTTCCTGTCTCTATCTCAGCAGGAGAAGGCCTGTGACAGACATTACTGCCATGTATTAGGGCAGCACACACTGATACATGATAAGTGGAATGGTGGATCGCTGTAGAAATGTTGCTTGTGCAAGAAGTCCATATCAGGGTTTGGAAATGGCGGCCTTAAACCAAACGACTGAAGTACCACCAGTTGAGTTGGGTGTGAATGTCAAGGTGTCAGGGCCATGAAAGTAGGTTGCAGGAGATAATGGATAATGGTGTAGGACTGTTAATGAAACGCAATATTCCACGTTGAAAGCTGATTCCGGCAAGCGTGTTCTCCTTTAGACCCTGCGATGGAACAAGCTGGCTCTGGACTGCCAGGTGCAAAATGGCTATTTCAGATTGTGCTGTAAGTGGGGTGACTCACAATGTACATGGAGAGGGAGAGACTGTTTTTTTGCTCGCTCTCTCTCTTTGCTTCGCTGTCTGTCTCCATCTCGTTCTCCCGTCTGTCTCTGTATCACATTCTCACTCTGTCCCTCCTCCTCTCTCTCACTCTGTCCCTCTTTTTCTCTCTCACTCTGTCCCTCCTCCTCTCTCTCACTTTGTCCCTCCTCCTCTCTCACTCTGTCCCTCCTTTTCTCTCTCACTCTGTCCCTCCTCCTCTCTCTCACTCTGTCCCTCCTCCTCTCTCTCACTCTGTCCCTCCTTCTCTTTCTCTGTCTGCCTCTTTATCTCTTTCTCCACCACGTCTCTCTTGTCCGCTCTGACACACACACACACGTGCGTGTGTCCGGGGGATTGCTGGTCTGTGAGCGAGGCAGTCGGTGCCGGTTGGGTGTCGGCCATCTTTGATCTCTGTCTCTCCCAGCCTTCCCATCTCTAGAAGCCGGGCCCCCTGGCTGTGAACTGGCCCAGAGCAGGGGACAGACTGGGACTCCAATCTGTTTGGTAAATACAGTGAAACGTGAGGCCCGCCCGTAGCCACAGCCCAAAATAACCTTCCACAGACCCGCAAGGGCAAAGATAGCCCCGCTCTGCTTCAGTAGGCCAGTGGCTGAGCCACAGACCAAGCGGGCATGAGAGAGGGCAAGGGGACACGAGGAACGGCATCGCTACCATGGATGACGGCCATTTTGTCCCAAGGGAAGAAATCCCAAGAAATGTGGAGAATGAAGAGGGGGTGTGTTGAGATGAGAATGGAGAGGAGAGGGTGGTGGAGAGGAGGACAGCGAGGAAGGCAGCAGGTGACAATGATTGAGGCTCTGAACGAATAGAGTGGGTCCGTAAACAAGAGGAGGGAGCGAGGCAGAAATAGAGAGAGAGAGGAGGGGGTGGAAGGAAGACAGAGACAGGTGGGACAGAGAGAGGGAAGGAATAAGAGGAGAGGAGCCGGACACCTGCTGTCAGGGAAATAGATCTCTGGGGAAACATTGATTAGCCTCTTCTTTCGCTTCTTTTGCTCTGCTCGTCTCCCATCCCCACTTAATTCTGCAGGCAGGCTTGTAGACGGATAGACTAGCAGACATGCAGTATGTCCCAAAACAGTTCGTCTTCAGAATTCACATTTAATGTAACATGCTTTGCAATATATTGGCGATGTATTTTTTCGATTTTCATTTGTTGACTAAATTAACATGACAAAGGCTCACAATATGTCTTCTCTTCTCCCTCCCCCTCGCTGTCCCTCTCGCTCCTCCACTCTCTCTCTCTCTCTCTCTCTCTCTCTCTCTCTCTCTCTCTCTCTCTTTCTCCTCTAACCTCCACTCCCCCTTCCTCCTCCATTCTCTCTCTCTCATTCTCTCTCTCTCTCTCTCTCCCTCCCTTCCTCTCTCCTGTTCTCCTTCCCAGTCTGTTCCCAGTTCTCCAAAGGCGTGTACGCCATCATAGGCCTGTACGACAGGAAGACGGTCAACATGCTGATGTCGTTCTGCGGGGCGCTGCACGTGTGCTTCGTCACGCCCTCCTTCCCCATCGAGACGGCCAACCAGTTTGTCATCCAGCTGAGGCCCGAGCTGCAGGACGCGCTGGTGGGCGTGATCGAGCACTACCGCTGGACCAAGTTTGTCTACATGTACAGCTCCGACTCAGGTAACTACGTCTGGATGGCAGGGCTGCCAGACGCAAGCGAACGCACTCGCTCTAAGCTGACGCCTGGACGCTTCCATGGGGGATTCTGTGTCACCGTGACCGTTAGATGAGATAAGGTCGAACTTAATTCATTTCCAAATGGAAATGCGAATGTCAAAGCAGCCCCGGTAAAATGCACACGGAGAGAATCGATATGACATGTTCCCAGTAATACACACAAAGTGCTCAAAATAATACTACAAGCAGGCACATGGATAAAAGAAGTATACGCAGGAATGGTATAAGTAGCGATACAAGTATACACAGAAATAACACAAGAACCCAGTAATACTGTAGCAGCATGAGTAGGGTACAGTGATTAGTGGGTGATGGAGGAGAGAATGAGCGCATCAATAAAAAAAGGCGACCTGATGTTTTCTTTGTAGTTGGCCGGTAATCGTTGGGCCGTCGATAACTGGCACCTGGCGGTCGAAGTTATCGAGTCCGTCGGTTAAAGAGTGACTTATTGTTCCAACGCATTTGGCCTAACACAGAAGGAAAGGTGGAGAAGCAACAAGTGGATAGAAAGGTGACGTTTTTTACACGGTTGTCACGGGAATAATAATGGAATGATGAACGGTGCCCAAAGAAAAAGCGAAAAGGTTTCCAATCTATCAGATGAATGAACGTCCCCGGAGTATTCGTACATGAGGAGGCACCGGTTCCTTAGCTAGTGTGTTTAACAGAGGTGCGTCGCATCAAGCTATTCCGATGCCATCCCCCTGTGCGAGTGAACGAAAAACAAACCAACTTAAAGCGCAACGCTGCGTATCGGCAAGAACGAATGAAGTGGAAAACAAATCCGCCACGAATCAAACTATTCGAACAAACTCGTTGCTGTTCGAAGAATGATTTGATAACATGAAAGCAGTCGTAACTGGAAGTCTCTCAAATCTGACAGAACTCCAAAAAAAGAATAGAAAAAAAACACACAAAAACAAACACACAATCACAACTATATGGACAATGACTGGATTAGGAAAAATGTCAGACTTGGGTCTGTCACACTTACATATTGTCGTAAACAAGTGCAAATATAGCACTTCCTTCTTAGGCCCAGTCTGGGGTAATCATCTAGCTATCCTTCAGGGAATACCAGTCTGGGGTAATCATCTAGCTATCCTTCAGGGAATTCATGCCACTATAATAACTCTACAAGGCCATGCTGGCTGCTGTCTCCTGGCTCTCAAATGAGAGGTTTCAAGTCCTGCATATAGAGCAGTGTAAAGTTCACCTATTGACCTATTGACCTTGGAAAGAGACTCTCGCTGAAAACTCATCCTACCGTATACACAGTACCGATAAAATAATTGAAGTGTACCCAGTAATATTGCAAGTTTATGCTGTGGCAGTATTTAGAGTGATAATACAAGTTTACACAGTCCTAATGCAAGTGAGTCACCCCCTAATTGATGTATGTACACGTTCACATCCGTGATTGTCATTTGATTATGCATTTTGATGACATGCTAAATAACCACGTGCCACAAAAACTTGAAGCCAGTCATTCCTGTGGTGATTTCGTTTTTCTGATGTATGTACATATGCAAACGAACAGTATAACAATTTGGTTTCAGTTGCTAATTTACAATCATTTCAATTCCGTATTATGTTTTTGAACGTAATTTCAAAAAGGCTTATTTTCGATTGCGTGGCCAGATCACTAGAAGTAGCTGTCGTGCTTCAGCAGCACTGCGCCATACAAGCCACTCATTAGTCTGGAGTCGTCAGCTGTCGTCATACCAACCACTGTTATCCACTCTGCTATTGCCATAGCGACAGCAACAGGGTCAAAAGTATCCATTGTACTCAGATGAAAAGCTTTCTATTCTGGACTTAGAGTCTTAGCTTTGACAGAAGACATATACAAACATGCATACAGTCACACAAACACACCTACCCCTACAGCAACATACACACACACACACACACACAGCCAGCAATATGGTCATATTACTGTTGGTAATGGAGGAAAACCAGCTTGGTGAGTCCAGTGTTGGCCTTGTCTTTCCACCATCCCTGCACAAACACACTCAGCCACAGAAGGATGCACCCGTCAACACCAGGTGGGCTTTACATCCCACCTCCCTCCTCTCCCCCTCCCCACCATCTCCCCTCGCAGTCCTCCGTAGCCAATCAGCTGCAACCTTCCCATAATGCCGTGCCATCTGTCCCAGGTGTTTGTGTGTGTTGAAGCATGAACATGGAACATGTGTGTGTGTTAGTGTGTGTGTTTGTGTTTGTACTACAGTGTGTGTATGGGATGTTACTGTGCCTGTGTGTGTTAGTGTGTGTTAGTGTGTGTTTGTGTTTGTACTGCAATGTGTGTATGGGATGTTACTGTGCCTGTGTGTTTTAATGTGTGTGTGTTTGTGTTTGTACTGCAATGTGTGTATGGGATGTTACTGTGCCTGTGTGTTTTAATGTGTGTGTGTGTGTGTGTGTGTTTGTGTTTGTACTGCAATGTGTGTATGGGATGTTACTGTGCCTGTGTGTGTTAGTGTGCGTTAGTGTATGTTTGTGTTTTTACTGCAATGTGTGTATGG
Organism: Plecoglossus altivelis; assembly: GCA_036571765.1. Taxonomy (NCBI): domain Eukaryota; kingdom Metazoa; phylum Chordata; class Actinopteri; order Osmeriformes; family Plecoglossidae; genus Plecoglossus; species Plecoglossus altivelis. The sequence continues at coordinate 13,599,009 of BROE01000006.1, forward strand.
GATGTTACTGTGCCTGTGTGTGTTAGTGTGCGTTAGTGTTTGTTTGTGTATGTACTACAATGTGTGTATGGGATGTCACTGTGCCTATGTGTGTGTGTGTCTAGCTTTGTGCATATGCGTCAGGTTAGCTTGAGTCAGAGCATCAGAATGAAGCCTGATTGACCAACACTATTATCCTGGGCTCACAGTCACCACGCCAGTCAGTCGGTTCACAGAGAATGGGATTGAATCTGTGGCCATTTCACAGAGGGGATTGGATCCTGTGATGTATGACAACCGTAGAACCATGTGTGTCCAATTGATGTTTTTATCTCCTGAGATCCCTTCATCGTCCAGTATGACTCTGCAGGGTCATTACCCCCCCAGTGTGTGTGTGTGTGTATGGTGTGTGTGTGTGTTGCTCCTCTGTGCATGTGTGAGAGCGAGTGTATAGGGGTCATTACCCTCACTGTGATTGGTGGGAAAGAAACTGCTGGAATCCATACCAGCGGTCCCTGTTGCCTGGATACTACACAGCAACAGTCCACCCCACAGGGTTATTTTAAGCCTTTAAGACAAATCAGTGTTTGTGCCTTGTCTGTGTATGAGTCAGAAAAGGTTTGTGTGTGTGTTTGTGTTGTGTGTGTATCGAAACCGACTGTCAAACACTATTGAAGTTGTGTGCCTCTTCATTGATTAGGCTCATATCACAAGATTGTGGAAAGTTCTGTGTGTGTATGTGTGTGTGGATGGGCAAGAGTGTACGGGGGCGGGTGTGTATGTGTGTGTGTGGGCAGGTGTGTATTGGGGCAGGTGTATGTGGGCTGGCATGTATGTGTTTGTGGATGGGCAAGTGTGTATGTGTGTAGGCAAGTGTGTATGTGTGTGTGAGCAAGTGTGTAGCAAGACTCCCATCTGAATGACTACTACACCCTCGCATCACATTGTAATGCAAAGATTCCTGCTACTGCCTTCACGTAGCCAAAAAGCTTTTATCGTATGATAAAAAAGTGTTTTTTTGGTTTAATAAATATTACATCTTAAGTGTTTTACCAGCCGTGTGGGGTGACAGAGTGATAAATCTAGGTGAGGGGGGCCATCATTTTCCTGCTCTCTCAGGGTTTCATCCCTCCTCCTCCCCTATTCCGAACCCCCCCTGAGATAACATCTGTCTCACCAGGCTTCCGACTAGCTGCAGTTAACTTCAAGTGCTTCGCCTTTTTATTTTCGAAAAACCGCCGAAGGAAGCAACACATTTGGAAGTCCATTAAACCTGCCGTAAACAATATTCAGGAAATGGTTTCGCTAAAAGTTTCCACCCCACCCCCTCCTCCTCCCCCTCCTCCTCCCCCGCTCCTCCCCCGCTCCTCCCCCTACCTTCCAGCCTCACATGCAGAAGCTACTATGTGCTCTGTAGCCTGCAGCCAGAAGAGTGCTCATCTTGCCGGCTGGATTCCATGATGATATTCTCCTCACGGATGCAGCGGAGGACTATTTTTACCAGTGCGATATACGTAGCTGTCAGACACTCAGTCACCACCAATGCGTCAGCCTCCTGGATACGTTTGATGAAGGACAAAGATGAAAGAAGGCTATGCGCACAGCGGTCTGCAGACAGCTGTGGGGTCGACCAGGGGGTGAAAACTAAGGAGAGGAAGTACCACAGAAAGGAAGAAATGTAGGAATAAAGTTAGGAAGGAAGGAAGTTAGGAAGAAAGGAAGTTAGGCAAGAAGGAAGGACATTAGGCAGGAAGGATTGAAGTTTGGCAGAAAGGAAGGAAGTTAGGAAGGAAGGAAGTTAGGCAAGAAGGAAGGACATTAGGCAGGAAGGATGGAAGTTTGGCAGAAAGGAAGGAAGTTAGGAAGGAAAGATGGAAGTTTGGCAGGAAGGAAGGAAATTAGCTAGGAAGTAGGCACATTTGGCACGAAGGAAGGAGGTTAGGAAGGAAAGAAGTTAGGAAGGAAGATAAGCAGGAAGGAAGTTAGGAAGGAAGGAAGGACAAAAGAAAGGAGGTTAGGAAGGAGGTACGTTAGAAAGGAAGGAACAAGGGAAGGAAGGAGCTGTCCTACATACTCTGAGACTTTAGCTACAGTTCATTGGACAAGAGTAAGGCGGCTGTAGCTCTGTCCATGGTGCTGAAACCTCCAGGGAGTTTGTCTGAATAATCCACCAGGAAGCTCTCTACTGTCTGTGTGACATGACCTGACGGCCTCAGACCAGGTTATGATTGACTGCTCCGGGTTCTGGGGCCCATCATTGATTTCCCTGCTCTCATCACATTTGTCAGTACCAAGGATAACCTTGTTCAGCCAAGCGCAACACTGAAGAGTTGTCATGTCTGGGCATATGCCGCCATCACAGAATACAGACGTAAAAAGAAATGTACAGGAATGTATATATGCTACAAAGCAGTATACACACTTTTATCCTTGCAGAATGTTAAACAACAGTATATGTTCCATTTCTTATAGGTCCAGATTAAGACATAAGGAAGACATTTTAATTGCTTTCATTTCATTTTATGCTTTCATTAACTGAAATCATTGAAATGTTTCAACAAACTGGATGCAAGTTTATAAAAACACAAATTGATCAATTTGGTTGAATTAATACATAGCAAGGATTCCTGGTGCTGTATGGTATAATTAGAACACCCTCATTAGATGAGTCATCATAAGAGCAGGTTGAATAGTCCTGATAGAGGTTTTACATCCATTTCAACACTGCATCCCCTCCCTACCTCCACCTCACCAATGACCAGAGGGTGAAACCAGACGCCCAACAAATCCTCCCCATAGGTCGTTCATCAGGAGCCATGGCAACGCCTGTCCGAGACAAAGCCTCCTGCTGTGTTTGACGGACAGGACATGGACAGAACCCTCTCGTCCTCTCCTCCTGTCCTCTCCGCACAAGACATACTCTCATACTCTCATACTCTCATACTCTCATACTCTCACACTCTCCCCATCTCTGCAGATTTACGCTGGATTTATCACGCCGCGTTTATCACGTGGTGTAAACCACTCCGGTCCTCTCGCAGGCACACCCGCCCTTAAGCTCTCGTCCGCACGGGCATTCATCACTTCCAACGGCCATCGCTGCCGCCGTTTCCCCTTCCTAACTATCATCCAGGATGTCAGGCTTGCAAGCAGACGCAACGCCACCGCATCCAAGTTGGCCCTTTTGCTCTCTGGTGTGCTGACACACAGCTACGTGTTCTAGCTCGGGTCCTAATCCCATATAATTGCCATGGATCTGTTGGGTAACTACCCCCCCGCTCTGCGGCCGCTCCGGCGTTTGTTTACGTTCTGCAGCAGCTGTGCCCAGCGGCCCAGAGGAGGACTCTGATTGGTCCGCTGGCGTGTTTGGGGAGTAGCGGTATAAATTTGCAGCCAGGATCGATGTTCCCTCTAATCGCCTCTTATTTCCTGTCTCAGTGTGGCACCTACAGCCGATTGGCTGCTCCCGATTGGCTGGTGCTTTAGTGCATTAGTAGCCTATGGTGACAGCATAATGGAGTGGCCATTCTGTCCTGGGTGCTCGGAGGAATCCGGTTCCACTGGTGGCTTTCATGGTCTGTTTGCGGGTGTGGATGTGTAAGGGTGGGCAGTTGGATGTGTGTCAGTCCTGCTGTGCGTCTAAGTGTTTGCAGGTGTACGTGTGTTTCTGTTCGGAGGGGGTGGGCGATTAATGAGATGAGCTTGGCAAGCATTGTCATAGAATGTTTGAATACGCCCAGGGTGATTATAAGAATACGCCCGGTGTGACTCTAAGCCGCTGCATGGCTTCGAGCTGCAGCGTTTCAGAAAGATGCAGCTCCCAGGCTCAGTGTGTTGGTGTTCATCTGGAAGAATGCTTCAATCACCTAACAGCTGTTTCAGCCCACTCCTTACACTGCCAGGGAACAAAAGACTGTCGTATATACATTCACAAATTCACTTCACTCTCACACACACAAGTGGATTTAAACATGAAAGTAAACGTTATGGTTCACATTCAGGCTACTTTGCTGGACCAGACAACCCAGGACTAGACTGGTCTAATAAACTGGAAAAATCTAAGTTCGTCAAACATGAAATGGCCTCCTAACCTCCCCTTCTTCACTCCCTCCCTCCCTCCCTCTCCTCTCTCCGTCTCCCCTCAGGTCTGTCCGTGCTCCAGAAGGTTCTGGACACGGCGGCCGAGAGGAGCTGGCTGGTGACCTCGGTCAACGTGGAGAGCATGACGGAGGCCTCGTTCCTCAAGGTGTTCCAGGACCTGGACAAGAGGAAGGAGGGCCAGATCATCATCGACTGCGAGACGGAGAGACTCACCAACATCCTGAAGAAGGTACGTGGGCCACCTGACAGCACTGGGGCGGGGCTGGCTTGGTGTGGAGGAAGGAGTCGTGATCCTGTCTGCTTTCTCTCTGGCCTGCAGACAACATCCTCACAATGTATTTGTTTAGAGGACAGTTTTATCCAAAGCAACAGACTACAAAGTCAATAGGAGTCAATTGAGTTTTCAGTTTCTTTGGAAGGGGTGGTGATATGGGGTTTTTTGTACTTCATTTGAAAAATTGAAAGCAAAATGGAACTGGGCCTCAGCCGGGCTTGTTGTTGGAGATAAGATTGTTCTGGTGGCCACAGACACGATAAAAGTCCGTTCTCCATCAAGGACCAAAGGACAGGGCTTTGCTGGCTCCTTATCAGATGAGAGAGTGGAGAGAACGAACGGGGAGAAGATAGAGAGACAGGGAGCTTAAATAGATAAAGAGAGAGAGAACCAAAGGAAAGATATGGAATAGGTGTGATGAAGAGATTGAGCATGAGGGAGATAGGGAGCGAGAAAAAAGAGAAAAGACAGCCGTAAAGACAGAAAGAACTTGAGGAGAGATAGAATAAGAAGAGAGGGAGCTCGAGAAAGAAAGAAGGTATAGAAAAGACAAAAGATGGATCAAGCAAGGAGGGATGGAGATTTCCACCAAAGAATGCAGAGAGAGAGAGAGACAGAGAGAGAGAGACAGAGAGACAGAGAGAGAGAGAGAGAGAGAGAGAGAGAGAGAAGGCTTAGGGGTCGTCCTGCTTGGTGTTTGGTCTCCAGGGGACCAGGGACCAGGGAGGTAAATAACACGGCTCTGACATTTGGATCCAGCCATCCCTCTGTGGCAGAAGCTGCTCTTACTCACCCTGGTGCTGCCTGGGGAGGGAGCATCCTGCCACAACTGTTAATGACACACACACACATGCATGCTGGCTTACGCACACAGACACGCACGCACGCCAGCCCACGCACACACACACACACGCACACACGCCGGCCCACGCACACACACACGCACGCTGGCCTACGCACACACATACACACACGCTGGCCTACGCACACAGACACACGCCGGCCCACGCACACACATACACACACGCTGGCCTACGCACACAGACACGCACGCCAGCCCACCCACACACACACACGCCGGCCCATGCACACACATACACGCACGCTGGCCTACACACACAGACACGCACGCCAGCCCACACACACACACGCACGCCGGCCCACGCACACACATACACTTACGCACGCCAGCCTACACACACATACACCCACGCCAGCCCACATACACACACGCGCACGCCAGCCCACACGCACGCGCACGCCAGCCCACGCTTACACACACATGCACGCCAGCCCCCGCGCACATACACAGCCCCCGCATGCCCACGCACTCGCCCACACACACATACACACTCCAGCTCCCGCACAGACACACACACGCCAGCCCCTGTACGCACACCAGCCCCCATGCGCACACACACTAGCCCAGGCATACACACAGAAATGCATTTACAGGCTTGCATCAAGATGCAACATGCACACACATACACACACTCACACACACTCACACCTTCTCCTATGTTCCCAGTTTCTCCTACTCCAGATTTGTATGAAGGCTGTTTGTGTGTGTGTGTGCGTGCGTGTTTGTGTGTGTGTGTGTGTGTGTGTGCGTGTGAGTGAGAAAGAGAGAGAGCGTTATTGATGTCCTGGTGTCCACTGTTAAGGTTATTGCATCAGTTTTCACCAGTTTACAGGAGGTGAGGTAGAGGAGCTCCACTGTCAGACAGCCACCATCCATCACCCACATGTGTTCTCTGGCTGTAGAGTAGACTGCCTGCACACACCCACACACACACAGACCTATACACACACACGCACACACTCACCCCCAACACACTCTCACACACGCACACACACACTCTCTCACAGACACAGACACACAGCTCCACACGCATACACACACACACACTCTCACACACTTTCACACACACAAACCCAAACATAACCCAAACACTTCTCGCTCTGTAGACTGCTCAGCTCTTATGAGCCACTGCTCATCTACTCCTCAGTAGATGATGCCACAGGCAACACCTCCAGGCCATCCCTGTCCCCACTCAGGATGCCAACCATGTCTCCTAACCACACGTGCAACAGGGGGCCAGGCAGTGTTCAAAAGAGCCACTTCATGTTCACTTCTAGGGTCATTGTGACTCCCAGCAAGCTTTAATGTTCAATTAAATTGAACACAGCAGTGATTCTTTTAACTGCACCAGTGTACCTGCGAGTGTGACCTTTTGAGCTATAAACGGGTTTGTTTCAGCTTGGGGCTGGTGTGCTTGATCGTGGGCCTCGTGCGTCACCCCTCCCACCCCCACCCCACCCCTGCACCCCTCCATCCCCACTCTCCACACCCCCCTCTTATCTACACTCACACACACACACTCACACACACACACACTCACACTCACACTCACACTCACCCTGCTTTCCTGGCCACGGGCTGAGCTGGGGGCCCTGGTGTCTGGTGCTGGGGCCACCTGAATAACTAATGCCACTGTCTGTCATGCCCTCCAGTCCAGATCTGCATGCACACATACACACACACATACTGCATAGTACACACACACACTGCATGGTACACACGCATACTGCATGACACACACACATACCGCATGGTACACACACACATACTGCATGATACACACACATACTGCATGATACACACACACTCGTGTGTGAAGCTGGGTAGAGAGCAGCAGTGTTTAAGCAGCCTCCAGCCTATTAGTCCCGTTCCTCTCTGTCGTAGCTGTAGTCAGGAGCCCTGTGCTGTTTGACTGCATGTCTGCTGGGATGCAGCACAGCAGCACTGTAGCCTGTGTGCTATAATGGCAGCGCTGCTGGCTCACTTTCAGTGCAGTCGAAGCAGTCATCTCATTGGGCTGAGATGCCGTTCTCATTAGGGCTCATTAGTAGGAAGCCCTTAATGTAGCTGAGGGAGGGCGAGGGTCTCCCTACCACACACACACACACACACAGACACACACACACACACACACACACACAGGCTGCTCTCTATAGATAGCTCCCCGTTGAGGGGGGAAGAGGAGAGCAGAGGTTAATGAGTAGTGTGTGTGGTTCAAGAGCTGCAGACATGGATCCAGAACACTGTCACCTCACTGCCATCCATCACTGCACGTGGGTAGAACAGGAGAGGAAGGATGTTAGGTGAGGATGAGAGGAGAGGAGGGATGTTAGGAGAGGATGAGAGGAGAGGAGGGATGTTAGGAGAGGATGAGAGGAGAGGAGGGATGTTAGGAGAGGATGATAGGAGAGGAGGGATGTTAGGAGACGATGACATGAGAGGAGAGGAGGGATGTCAGGAGAGGATGATAGGAGAGGAGGGATGTTAGGAGAGGATGTTAGGAGAGGAGGGATGTTAGGAGACGATGACATGAGAGGAGAGGAGGGATGTCAGGAGAGGATGCTAGGAGAGGAGGGATGTTAGGAGAGGGTGATAGGAGAGGAGAGGAGGGATGATAGAAGGAGAGGAGAGGAGGGATGATAGAAGGAGAGGAGAGGAGGAATGACAGAAAGAGAGGAGTGGAGAGATGATAGGAGAGGAGGCATGAAAGGAAAGTAGAAGGGATGAAAAGAGAAGAGAAGATAGTAGGCTTGCAGGCTAGAGTAGTGCTCATAGAACTGGTGGCTGCCAGACTCCTTATAAAAACATGCTTTTGAAAGTAAAACCTTGAATTTAAGCTCCTGATTGATAAAACCATGAATATTGAGTTACTACGTCGCAGAGAAATCAATATTTGGGTCCATGTAAAACTTGTCTTTATTCATGAGCTGGGATTACGTTGAGAAGTGTAATATGAATATTCATGTGCAGACCGATGCTGTTGTCACCGTACTAGAGGTAAGGTGTCTTGGCTTAATGTACAAGGTCACTACCTGCGTGGAGACAGTGGACTCTGGCGCTGTCTGGTCCTGCTACGTACACACGCACGTACACACACTCCGTTCCACCTTTGTGCATCTCAGTCATGTGACAGCTTTGTTCTGCCCTCTTCCAGATTGTGGAACAAGGGAAGAATGCTAAGAGCTACCACTACATCTTGGCCAATCTGGTAAGGACATCCGTGTTATCTTTCTCCATATCACCTTCCTGCCTACCTTCCCTCCTTCCTCCCTTCCTACCTTCCCTCCTTCCTCCCTTTCTTCCTTCCTTCCTGATTTTTTCCTTCCTACCTTCCTTCCTTACCCCTTCCTCTCATCCCTCTTTCCAATCTTCCTGCCTTCAACCCTTCCTACCTACCTACCTTCCTTCCTTCCTCCCTCTCTTCCTTCCTTTTTGTTGCTTTCTTCACCTTTTATGCTTTCAGTTCATGCTCACATTATTTGCCTGCTGGCTTGACAGCCCATGGAGGAAAGATGGTGTTCCGTGTGGGACGCACACACAAACACACCGACAGGGAGCCAAACTGCTGAGGTCAGAGGGTGAACGTGTGCAGGGTGACGAGCATTAGCTCTGTCTGTCTGCCCTCATTCCTCTCAGAGCACTGCTCCGAGCGCGCCTGCTAAATACTGCCAGACAAGGAGGAAAGAGATGCCAGCAGAACCATTGATAAAGACAACATTAATATTCTGGGAATGCTGCTCCAGCTATTGCTCACTGTAGGGATTTTAGATTAGCAAACGTCTCTTGTCTGGACAGTTTGTTAGATTTAATTGTAAATGATAAAGCTTGAAAAGCAATAACGTCTGCCACTAAGGCGGCCGCTGTTTCCTTAATGGTTACATTAAAGGAGCGGGGAAAAATGTCTGCTCCGTGTCCCACCTATTGTAGAACGACATTTACTGATGTTCCACTGTATGTATGGATGGCTGGATGTGTCTGTGTTACTGGGCCTGTGTTTGTGGTGGTGTACGCGTGTGTGTGTTTGTGCAGAAGATTTCTATAAGATGCTTCCACACCCAGTGTCCACCCATCAGCAAGGCCAGTTTCTATAGTAACGCGATCAGTTCAGTGCACTGCATTAAAGAGCACATGGAGCTGAACAAAGACAGAACTCTGCCCATTCATCTGCGAAAATACGGACAGGTGGGAAGGAGGGAGGGGAGGGGAGGAGAGGGGGAAAGAGAAGAGAGGAGAAGAGGAGAAGGAGAGGAGAAGGGAGGGGAGTTGAGGGGCAACAAGCATGAGAAACAGGAGTGGGGAGGGAGATGGAACTCTGGGTTAGTTGGTGTGTGTGTGTGTGGGGGGGGGTCTTCATGCAACCTCTGATTAGCCGACTTCCAAACAACAAACTCTCAGATGAAAGAGGACACGGAAGATGAATAAAGGGATGGCTGCCTGGAGGGTTGACTTTTGTTGGACAATCTCTTCGACAATATGATAGAGGGAGACGGGGAGATGAAGGAGGAGAGAGGTAGAGAGAGACCCTTTGTTCCAGCCGGGTCCGCGTGTCCTTTGTTCCTGTTGATGGCTCCCTCCTCTCTGGCTCTCTGGGTGCGTCTGCTCCTGCCTGGCCACGATTCATCAAGCAGACGACTAACCTGCTGGGAAGAATGTAGTACACCAGCATTGAGCATTGTCTTTCTATACTATACAGCTCTCTCTCTCTTTCTCACTCTCTCTCTCATCTCTTTATGTCTCTCTCTCACCTTCGCTTTATGTCTCTCTCTCACGCTCATTGTTTTTCTACATGGTGTTTGCAGGACATCGGTAGTGGAACACATTAGTGTTGGAAGGAGACGCTAGGGCTCTCTCTCTCTCTCTCTCTCTCTGTCTCTCTCTCTCTCTCTCCCTGTCTCTCTCGCTCTCTCCCTCGCTCTGCAGGCTGGGCGTCCGAGTGTTAGTGGCAGCCTGACTGGAAGAACTGTGTCATGAATAATGCAAGCTAATTCTGCTCCGAAACTCCGCAGCTGTCGCGACGCTAATATATAGACCCTTACATAAAACCTGTAGAAAGGGCAGAACGTAAGGAAACGAGAGGAAACAGTGACCCACTTTCCCACTGTTGAGATGCTGTAGTCCTCATTGAGGATTCCCTGAATTCACCTTGATAGGCGCTCTTATACCAAGGGGACTGTCACACCAGCAGACCCGAACGTTCTCTATCAAGGCCCTGCCGTCAACGGACAATGAAACAGGAAGTACCCAGAAGACTTCCTCCCTTGTTCCCAAATGGTACCGAAAATCCAGATTAACCCCCAGGTCAAATCCCAGCCCTCCTTGCAACCTTCTGGATGGTTCTTTCCCCCCCCATCATCCCTGTGTCCTGCCTCGTCAGGCTCCGGCATGTACAGCAGGGATGACGGGATTCTACTGAGGGATAACAGGTGCTGCTGGAAAAGAGGGGATTTGACGTGCTTTTATCAAGCTATTGACCTTGGCTTTCTCTCCGTTTTAGTCAAACCCTGGAATTACAGTGTAGAGCCACTTCACCAGCGTGGCCTTTAGCGAGAGAGATTTCTCCTCATTTACATTTGCTCTTGCTCTCCAATCTCTCTCCTTCTCTCCTCTCTATCGCTTTCTCCAACCTCTCTGTCACTCTCTAACTTTTTTCTTCTCCACATTTTTCTCTCATCACACCTTTTCATTGTATCACTATCTCCCCCCTTCCTGTCTCTCCATCTCTCTCTATTTCCCTCCTCTCTCTCTTTCTCTCTCTTTGTCCGTCTCTCTGTCTCCATGTCTCTCTCTATCTCCCTCCTGTCATTGTCTCTCTCTTTCCCCTCTCTCTGTCTCTCTGTCTCTCTCTCTCTCCCTCCTCTCTCTCTCTCTCTCTCTCTCTCTGTCTCTTTCACTCGCTACCTGAGCTCCTTAGTTGGAGTTAATCCTATTTCTTTTTCTTTTCTCTCTCTCCATCTATCCATCTGTTTCTCCTGGATCCAGGGCTTTCTGGACATTGACCTGACTGACCTGAGAAAGGGCGGAGCCAACATCACAGGTTTCCAGCTGGTCAACCACTCAGAGCCCAACGTCAGCCGCATTGTCCAGCAGTGGGTGGAGTTTGACAACAAGGATGCCAAGGTTCCCAAGAGAGGGCTGAAGGTGCTGCTGGATTCTAGTGCTGCAGAAACACCCGAAACAACAACAGACTCTTTCTTTTATGTGATGCAATTGCCTTTGTAGTGTTCTTCTGTTCTATCCTATAAGGTCAAATCGAGTTCAAGGATGATTGCTCTGGAACAGGATGTTCTGTGTCTTTGTGAATATCATTCACATTCTGTCTTTTTCACTCTCTTTCTGTCTTTCTTTCTCTCTCTTGTTCTCTCTCTCTTGTTCTCTCTCTCTTTCTCTGCCTCTCTCTCCCCCTCTCTGTATCTCTCTTTCTCTGTCTCTGTCTCCCCCCCTCTCTCTATCTCCCTCTCTCTCTCTCTTTCTCCCTCTATCTCTTGTCCTCTCTCCTCCCTGTCGCTCCGTCTCTCTCTCCTATCAGTACACGGGGGCCCTCACGTACGATGGTGTCAAAGTGATGTCAACCGCCTTCCAGAACTTACGGAGGCAGAGGATCGACATCTCTCGCCGGGGCAATGCTGGGGAGTGCTTGGCTAACCCTCCAGCTCCTTGGGGCCAGGGCATAGACATCCAGAGAGCTCTGCAGCAGGTAAACACACACACACACACACACACACAAGTTCAAGAATGCTCACATACACTCACATACCTGCACACTCAAAGCACTCAAAGCACACATTCTCTTTTGCAAAACACTTTTGTACCCGGACAATAACACACATGCTCACACACACACACGTGTACGGGAGTACACACTCACACACCTGGCCTCATATGCGCACGCATACACGCGGGCGCATGCAGTCACTCACACTTTGTGAGTGACACGTTGGTTAACAGAGTGTGAGTGGGGCCCTGCTAGACAAATGAGATCTCCATCCTGTGGCATGAGGATCCTGGGGGCCTCTGCGGATTGAATGTGACATCGCAGCTAGTAAACAGAACCTGCAGGCCACCCAGCCGGACTGTGACTGTCATGGAATATGACACCCACAATGGAGCCCAGGAATGCAATGTTTAGAGACGCAATAGATTAGAGGAGCTGGTGAGCCTTGTAGTGTATACGCCCACACGCACACACACACACACACACACACACACACACACACACACACACACACATACACACACAGACTTTTATGCACAAACAGAGAGATTATGTCTGCTGGATGCTGGATGTAAGTTCGGTGTGTGTAGCTTGTCAAGATTAGCCTCAAACCCACAGGCTCATATGCGTATATACACTCGCTACATTCATTCACTCTTTCACTCCCAAACCCACACACACACTTGCTCACTACATTCACTTACTCACAACATTAACAAACGTGTTTACATTCACTCAGAACACTCACGCACACCCTTGCTCGTTCGCTCACTCACTCCACTCCACTCGCACACAAACACACATACACACATTGACTGAGGAGAGGGTTAGGTTGTGTAGCTGTTAAAAAGAAGAATAGACTCCCATATCTCCCTTCCTCTCTCTCTCTCTATCTTTCCCTCTTCCTCTCTTACTGCCTCTCTCTCTATCTTTCCCTCTTCCCTTATCCCCCTCTCTCACTCCCTCTCTCCATCTCTTGTGTTCCTCCTGCTCTCTCTTTCTCAGGTACGCATCGACGGCCTGACCGGTCACATCCAGTTCAACGAGAAGGGCCGGAGGACCAACTACACTGTCAGCGTCATGGAGCTGGCCCCCTCAGGCCCCAAGAAGGTCTGTCTGAGCCCCTGTCTGAGAGGGGCCTATTATGGGCTGGAAGGGGAGAAAAAAAAACCCCAGCCCACTCTCTGTGGAGAACAATAGCGTTGTCTTGTCAGCCATCCGTTTCCGTGACAACCCGCCGCCTGCCTGCGTGACGAGCGCTCAGGGCTTTTGTTCTTGCGTGTGTCTCAGGTGGGCTACTGGAATGAAGATGATAAGTACGTGAGCACGGCCACATACAGCCGAGGCAGCAACGACACGTATGGCCTGCAGAACAGGACCTACATCGTCACCACCATCCTGGTACGTGTGTGTGTGTGTACATGTGAGGCAGGATACCCGAGGGAGAGAAAAGAGAAAGAAAGACGAGAGATGAGAAAGAGAGAGAGGAGAGAAAAGAGAGAGACGAGAGAGAGAGAGAGAGGAGCGATGGAGTGTGACCGGGAGAGGGGTGAAAAAGAAAGAGAGTGACCTTTCCCTCCACTCTCCTCCTCCTCCTCTGGGCTCCTGTCTCTCTGCCAGAGGACCCAGAGGTGCGCTGTGTCTCGAAGATTACCTTCCCCTTCAACCAGAACCAACAGAGGGACCCAGATTAGGGTCGCTCACTCCCCCCAATGGCCAGTGATAAAACATGGACACAGGATTTGCAGGCTCAGAACGGTCTTAGCTGGACGCAGTGGCTTGAAACGAGCGAGCTGAGGGTACTAAAGGCTGCCTGTCCCCTCCTCCTGACAGCCTCTATACCCTCCACATCACACACCCAGCCTCAGTGCTCCACACTATATTTGTTCAGACCATTTATTTCCACTGTACACATTTTCCAGGAATCGCTTGTTGTTGAGTGAGATGGGAGAAAGAGTGACACCAGGCGAGTGAGAGAGCGAATGGGAGAGCGAGGGAGACAAGGAGAGAGGGAGACAAGGAGAGAGGGAGGGAAGGAGAGAGGGAGGGAAGGAGAGTGAGAGAGAGAGAGCGATGGAGTCAGGCCACAGGTGGCATATCAGCTACAATCTCATTTCTTTGTCCAATCAGAACAAAGAAGCTGTATTGAGTTTGGGCTTTGATGGTAGAGATATGCTGGCCTGAGGGTTGGGGGCTGGAGTGTGTGTGTGGGTGTGTGTGTGTGTGTGTTGAGGGTGGTCGGGGTCTCTGGTCTAGCACTATCTGCTCCTCTTCAACTTTTCCCCATGTCAATAAAGCTTTCATCTTCACCTCGGGGCTAGAGAATAGTCCACACACAAGCCACTCTACTGTACTAGTCTGACAACTCCATGTTAATGACCATATTCAGCCCTCTCTTTGTGCTCGCATTACACCCCTTGTTTGCCGCAGACAAAGACCAAATGATGCTTGATAATTCATATAATCATCTCCACCCATTACCTACACGCCGTCACAATCGCAGATCATCACACGCTCTCTACAAAGCCAGGAGAGGAAGCAGGCGTGTTCGGAGTTTTTCTGAGAGAGAGAAGAGATGGTGGTAGTGGTGAGGACAGCACAGAGCTTGTCTCCCTGGTGTCCATCTCCTCTGCCAGGGTAGTAAAGTTTACAGCGTGATAAACTTCCGTTGATCTGTCCTCTAAAGCAGCCTGTGGATTTAGCCTCGTCACACCCTGTCCGGCGGCAGCAGAATAATGTCAGCTACTTATGTGGAATGTCTTGCACACACGGCAATAGAAAGCATTAATAGGGAGTGTTAAGTTTTAAGCGCCCTTCTAACCCCCCACCTCCCCACCCCCCCTCCCAGTCAAACGAACACTTAAATTGATGGATGATCATATCGTAAACTGTGCATATAGTCATCGCAGATTTGTGGGACTGATGGGCCGATGACAAGCTGTATAATCGAGGGAAACTTGATCCTCAGCTGCCCACGCATGCGCGGTGGAAGCTCGGTGGCGTTGCCGCGGCGCTCCGCCATGACGACCCGGAAGAGACAAGTGTTTCGTTTGACGTCCTCCCTTCACTGTGCCCCCCCCTCCACCCCCCCTCACCCCCCCACCCCCCTCCAGGAGTCTCCCTACGTGATGCTGAAGAAGAACCACGAGCAGCTGTCAGGCAACGACAGGTACGAGGGCTACATCGTAGAGCTGGCAGCTGAGATCGCCAAGCACGTGGGCTACCACTACAACCTGAAGGTCGTGTCGGACGGAAAGTACGGCGCCCGCGACCCCGAGACCAAGATGTGGAACGGCATGGTGGGAGAGCTGGTGTACGGGGTGAGTCTGGGGGCGGAGCGGGGCCCCTGGGGGCCACGGGGAGAGAAGGGAGGGGTATGATTCAGGGAGACAATGTCCAAGGACACTCAAACATCTACCTCTACATTAGGACAACTGTTATTTGAAGATATTCGCCAAATATTTGACAGAATTAAGCGCTGAATATAGGCATCTATACACGTTGGCAATGTGCAACAGTGTTTATCTAGTCCTTCACCATAACCTTAGTCAGCAGCTGTTGTCTTGTTTTGAGAAGACAAGGTCACTTGGTTAGCTTAGCCTTCAATGTTCTGTAGGTAATATTTCAATTTCAGCACCTGTTGACTATTGTTTGTGTAACTTGGTACAAGTGTGACATGTGAAAGTATGTGTTAGTTTTCTCTCTCTCAACCTCTCCCTCCCCCCCTCTCTCTCTCGCTCTTTCCCTCTCTCTCCGTCCCCCGCTCTCTCTCCATCCCCCGTCTCTCCCTCCCTCTTTCTCTCTCTTTCCCTCTCTCTCCGTCCCCCCTCTCCCCCCTCTCTCTCTCTCTCTCGCTCCTTCCCTCTCCCTCTCTCTGTAGCTGTGAGTCAGGGCTGTGGGGGAGGTGAGGGACTTCAAGGATGTTCCCTCAGCAGTGGAGGTGAAACCTCTCAGCACCTTCTCTCAGCTCCAGCTCCACTCTCTCCTTTCTCTCTCCTTTCTCTCTCTTTTGAAGGACCTGTCTCTATTCACGTTAGGGACATCAAGAGAACCTGCCATGGCATCACATTTATATATCCCATTTGTTGGTGCGTGTGTGAGCGTGCGCGTCTCACATGTCCTTTCCCTCAGTGAAGATCCCATTATCCCCTTCCCCTCGAATGAACCCTCTCTCTCCTCCTCTCCCTCCTCCCTGTTCTCTCTCTCTCCGCTCGTCCCCTGTAGAAAGCCGACGTGGCTGTGGCCCCGCTCACTATCACCCTGGTGAGGGAGGAGGTGATCGACTTCTCCAAGCCCTTCATGAGTCTGGGCATCTCCATCATGATCAAGAAGCCCACCAAGTCCAAGCCGGGGGTCTTCTCCTTCCTGGACCCGCTGGCCTACGAGATCTGGATGTGCATCGTGTTCGCCTACATCGGCGTGAGCGTGGTGCTCTTCCTGGTCAGCCGCTTCAGCCCGTACGAGTGGCACGCTGAGGACTACGAGGACGGCGCCGAGCCCCAGACGCCCACCCAGGCGTCGGCCGCCAACGGGGGCCAGGGGGGCCCCGCCCAGAACCAGCAGGGCCAGAACCAGCAGAGTCAGGAGCAGACCAACGAGTTTGGCATCTTCAACTCCCTGTGGTTCTCCCTGGGAGCGTTCATGCAGCAGGGCTGCGACATCTCCCCCAGGTAGGCAGACGAGCTCTGGGCTCCGTCTCAACGCTGAGACACTCAGCTTCCATTGTTTATGTTATTAGACTGCTTCTTATTGAAACAAGGGAGAGGAAATCCATTTCGCCCATGGAGGAAAAGTGGCTGACGTTCTTAAAGATAAAAGATCTGAGGTCAGTTTGAGGACATCTCCTCTGGTGTGTTGAACCTTTTGCAGCGCAAATGGAGTTGACGATGGTGTCGGAATGTCCTTTCGAAAAACATTCCCCTCACCATGACGACTGTTAGAAACAATCCTCGCGTTCCAGACTGAGATGATCTTCCGGCTGGCTGTAGGTTGCAGGGTTCCTGGTGTGGGTGTAGAGTATTGTGGCTGCCAGCTCTGCTGGGGCAAAGGCCCCCTCGAGTGTTCTCCTGAACTCTGGTACCCCCCCACCTTCCGCACACAGACACACACACAAGCACACACACACGCTCTTCAGAAAGGTCACTAATTAAAAACCTTGTTACTGCATCTGAAATTAGAGACAGGGTGAGGAGGATTCTCTCAGCTCACACCAGGGAAGGGAAGGGAGGGGAGGTGACGGGAGGGGAGGGGAGGAGAGGAGAGGGAAGGAGAGGAGAGGGGAGGGGAGGAGCGGGGAGGGGAGTGGAGGAGAGGAGAGGCGAGGGGAGGGGAGTGGAGTGGAGTAGAGGAGAGGAGAGGGGAGGGGAGGGTCTCTTGAAACCCGGCAGGTCTCACCAATTAATGCTATTTCAGCATTCATCATCTATGTAATGAGAACATTTAAAATGATGTTCTTGACATGTGCAGCACGTTTCTAAAACAAATATTGTTATCTGGAATCTGCCATGGTAACACAAACAATGGCTGCTCTGCTTTCCAGCAGTGTTTCTCTTGGTAATGTCCTTTACAGATCATGTAAACCTTAAATAAGTGTGTCCAGCCCTCCAGTAACTGCATCTCTCTGCTCTCTGCTGTGGCCTTTAGCTGCCATTTCCCTTCTGCCACTGGGTGGGGACTGGCTGGCGTGCCCACGCTAGCGACACAGACTGCTTCTCTCTGGGGGCCAATGCATGCAGTTTGGATTGATTTCCTTGTGTGTTCAGCCGAGAGTGTATAGCATCAGACTTGCCGGGGGTCCTCTGTGATGTCCCCTGCCCTACCTTTCCTCCCCCTCTTACAGTACAGTGCTTACCTTCTCTTTCCATTCCTTCCTCTTCCTTCCTTCCATCTTTCCATCCATCTTTCCCTCCTTTCTATCCATCCATTCATTCTTTTCGTCTTTTTGGAGCTTACATGCAGGGTCCATGAGCTACGCTCTTAGCTGGGTGAGGTCTACATGCTACGTCAGCCTCTCCCAGGGTGGAGCGGGTACCTCACACATTAGGTGAAACTTATATCACTTACATCAGACATGACTGATATCAGGAAGACGACAGGCTGTTTTGGTAGGATGTGCTTTTTTTCAAGGTGTCTTAACCTTTACAAGGAACCACAGAGAACCAGAATGGACCAGGTGCTTCTGATTGCGCGTCGAGTCATCCAGAATCTCTGAGAAGCAAGGAATGTTCTGGAAGGCGCCTAGCCAAGCTAAGCTGCTGTCTGCTGTGGCGCTCTGGCAGCCTCCATCTTGCTCAACTCGCCCCTTTGTTCGACACAGAGCCGCTAGAGACCGCGTTAACGATCATCGTTGTCCTTGACTAATCAGCATTAGCGTGCGTGTGTGCATCTCCTGTGTGCTGCTTCTGATTAGATGGATCTGGAGCTACGTCTGTGTGCAGCTGCGTGAGGGGCACAGCGGGCGCTCTGCAAAAACAAGGCTGCATGCGCTCGCCTGTGTGTGTGCACATGTGTGCACGTGTGTGCACGTGTGTGCACGTGTGTGCGCGTCCATTCTTGTGCGCATGGGTGGGTGGGTGGCTGGATGCGTGTGTGCGTGAGTGCGTGCGCGAGTGAGCGCCCACCTGTGTGTGTGTGTGTTTCTTGCTCTGATTTTGTTCTCTGTGAAGCCTTGTTTACTGTGCTCTTTGGAAATGTCAGCCCTGTCACTCAGGGTCTGGCAGAAGAGCCAGGCTCCTCTGTGTTTATCTCTCTAGACAGGTGGGCTGTCCCCAACCCCCTCCACCCACCTCCA
>BROE01000006.1:13618479-13634782 GCA_036571765.1 Plecoglossus altivelis
CCTCCACCTTCAACCCCCCTCCATCCACCTCCACCCTCTTCCCTCCACCCTCAATCCCCTCTCCATTTACCTCCATCCATCTTCACCCTCCACCCCTCCATCTACCTCTTCCCTCCACCCTCCACCCCTTCCATCCACCTTCACCCCCTCCACCTTCCCTGCATCCACCTCCACCCCTTTGTTCGAGCTCTGGGCACTCTCCCTCCCTGCTTTCCTCTCACTCTGGGTTTCTCTCTGGGTCTCTCTTTGTTCAAGCTCTGGTCTCTTTCAGAGTCTCTCTCTGGGTCTCTGTCTGGGTCTCTCTCTGTCTCTCCTCTCTCTCTGGGTTTATCTCTGGGTCTCTCTGGTTTCTCTCTGAGTCTCTCTCTGGTATCTCTCTGGTTTCTCTCTGAGTCTCTCTCTGGTATCTCTCTGGGTCTCTCTGGTTTCTCTCTGAGTCTCTCTCTGGTATCTCTCTGGGTGTCTCTCTGGGTCTCTCCCTGAGTCTCAGAAGAGGCATCTAAGGAACACAATAGTGTGTAAGCATGCGCCCGTGTGATCCCCCACTTCTCTCATCTCACGAGCTGGTGAACTGATGAGAGCCGTTTCACTCAGGGTCTTTTCCATGAACGCCTTGGCTTCTGTAGCTCACTCCACTGCACATACACACTCACTCACACACGCACACACACTCACTCACACACGCACACACACTCACACACGCACAAACTCTCACACACATGCACACACTCACTCACACAAGCACACACGCACACACTCTCACACACTCACACACGCACAGACACGCACACTCTCACACAAGCACACACTGACACACACATGCACACACTCTCACACACACACTCACCCACACACGCACACACACTCACTCACACATGCACGCACACACTCACACACTCACACACTCAGTACGGCAAATATGTTATCATTCTCAATGATAAGCAGGTAACACCTTGTTGATTCTGATGGACATTCAGTGAAAATAACCCCTGGATAAGTGCTCCTGTGTGCACATACATGTGTGCCGGGAGGTGAGTCCGTGGCCATATGTGAAGCACTCTGTTTCATTGCTTGTCCAAAATGACAATACAAATAGCATTTGATTTGATATAATAGACAATTGGATTAGATTTGATATGTGCGTTTTATCCAGAGTAGGAGCCTCTTTGCTCTCCTCACCTGCTCAGGGTCTCTGCTGCACACTGCCACATCAACACCGTCACAAACACTTGTACCTGGCAGAGCAACTGTCTCTCGACGGTCAAACGCCATGAATAATGGATCCAGTGGAACACTGTGGACGTGTGGAGCGTTAGGATTCCTCACGTTGAGTCTTCAGACATCTCCATCTGTTACCGATAAACACTGGGAAGAGGTGTTGGGGTTCTGTAGTGTGTTAATGCTGTCTGTGTACCTGGCAGTGGACTGGGTCTGGGACTGGGATATCTGAGATACAGGTGAGGGTGTGGGGAGTGTTCCTCACACTGTGTGTGTGTGTGTTTGTGTGTGTGTGTGCGTGTGTGTGCGTGTGTGTGCGTGTGTGTGCGTGTGGGCATGCTTCATTTGTTTGAGTGTCATGCACATGTAGAGGGAAATGTATCTCTCTCTATCGCTCTCTCTCTCTTTACACATGCTGGTCTTTTTCACTATTCAAATAGATGACCTTTATAAGAGCATTTCTGCTTCTGTGTGCTCCTCACCCATGTCATGAGCACACACACTGTTCTCTGACCAGCAAGACCAGCAAGCTAGCACAGTCCAGCCAGCACCAGCGAGGCAGCGAGGCAGGGAGGCAGGGAGGCAGGGGCTGGGGTCCTGTTACACAGGGAAACATCACTCCATGTTTCGTGTCTGGTATAGGTGGACATGCTTCTTGAAGGAAGAGGGTTTTTTCACAGCTGTGCTTAGTACTGAGCAAGCTGCTTTAGTACAAAGAATGATTTATTCATGAACAGAAAGCTCAGTTTACTTCAGGACAACCCTGATGTTTTATTTATTCCTATATCACATCAAGGCAATTCTTGATCTCTCACATTTAAACCACACCCCCCCATGCACACACATACACACCACACAAGAGGGATTCTGTGCGCACACATCCATGCATCCACAGTGTCTCCCTGGAGCCAGCTGTGTGCTGTAATGAAGGTTGGTTGGAGCTAGCAGGACAATCCTTTAAGCACACCTTAGTCTTGGAGGGGTCCGGGCCACATGGGAAATCTAGGGAGCTAAAAGTAAACATGGGATTATGGGATGGATAGATACTCACTGTTTGAAGAATGAGGAGGCTATGAGGTGTGGATCCAACAGAATTGACTGATGAATAGCAGGGGTGTTTAATGTTGATGTATGGATGGGGTGGTATGGAAGGGTAGGGTAAAGAATTGAAAGTAACTGAATTACATTATAAATGATAGGGGTCAACTGTAGTATTATGTGTTATATAAAACCATATAATGTGAATAATGATGGTATAATTGGTATGCCATTATAGAACATCATAAAAATGGTAGTGATATAAAATGGCATGATATATCATTATAATGACATGGTGTTAAAACTGATCTGAGTTTGATCGGCTAGTGCCTATCTGAGCACACATCCGGGTCTTCAGCCAAAAGATGTGGGTGTTTGAATCCAGACCTCCTACAGAGAGAGAGAGAGAGAGAGAGAGAGAGAGAGAGAGAGAGAGAGGAGAGGAGAGAGAGAGAGAGAAGAGAGAGAGGAGAGAGAGAGAGAGCACGAAACAAGGGACAAGAGGGGGCGGGGGGGGGGTGAGATAACGGAGATGATGGCCAAGATGGCTGCACTGGAGAGGTATCAAAATGAATGGCGTGAAGACAGGAAAGCCCCGACTCAGGGGGTGCAGAGGAACAGAGAAGGAGCGATGATGGGATTCATGGAGAGAAGAGGGGGAGTGGATGACTGGAGTCTTTCTCTCAGTGCATCCAAACTGTTTGCAGAACAGAGTGTGCTACCATGGCAACCCAGCCAGACATGACCATTTCTTCCAGAGTGGTACAGCTCACAGCAAAAGCCTGTGTGTGTGTGTATGTGTGTGTGTGGCGTGTGTAGTGGTGTGTGTGTGTGTTGTTGGGTGTGTGGTGTGTGGGTGTGTGCACGTGTATGCACGGTTCTGTCATCAGTAACCTTATGTCTTATGTTTAACCTTATGTTTCATATAGTTGTGTGTCCTAATGACTGTATAACTACCGCAGTTGCCTTGCTGATACACTACAGGTTATGGATGAGACCGCCTGTGTGTTGCAACGTAATTGCGATTGTGTGTTAGTGTGTAGAAATGGTGTGTGGGTGTTTCTAGGGGCAGTATTTGTGTGTATGTGTGTGTGTGTGTATGTGTGTGTAAAGCTGATGTGAGTAGAGAGTGTGTATGGGGAGTCAGGGGTCTCTTGCGCAACAATTCCCCTGTGCCATGATCCTTTGCAAGGTGTGCGTTAGTGTGCATTTGCACCTGTTTATAAAAGAACTTCACTACACATAAGAGCCAGTTGACTGACTCATAGGTACATATATAGAAATGACACCTAGCATTCCTCCCATTGCACAGACAGTGGTCCAGTCTTTGGAGGAGTCGGGCAGAGCTCAGTATAAAGAGGATAGTTATACAATGGGTTCCGTGGAGCGGCAACAACATTAACATAATATCCTAATTTCTCCTGAACAGCATGGAAATACTGACCTTTTGTAGGAGGAGAGCGAGAGACAGACAAAGAGAGAGAAATGGAGAGGCAAAGAGAGAGAGAGAGAGAGAGAGGAAGAAAGAAAGAAAGAAAGAGAAAAAGAGAGAGAGAAGGAAACAGAGTGGGAGGGACGACTCCAAGTTGCGCATGACCAAGCGGAGCCAAGATGAGCGGGGTACATCGACCTTAGTGCATACACGCATACGCACAATCAGCCACTGCACATTCTCCCTCCGACTGTCACACACACGCCGTCTCAGGTGCTTCTTTGTGCTGCGACACAAGTAGGAGGTAGCTGCTGCTTCATGTAGCCTGGTCGTTACGGTCCTGCTTTGTCTCTGATGCTGTTGTCTCATGTCAGACTCCTCCAAGCTGAGGGTGTCGGGGGCAGGAGGGCATGAGGGGGGGGAGGATGCATGCTAAAGACCTTTCATGCCATTCAAGATGCTGCCATCCAATTAGTCAGCTCGCGCTCATTAGCACTTCATACACTTCTGCCACTTCTGCAGCTCTGTTAGTCTGCGTTGTGTGGCGGCCTTGTGTGCGTACGTGTGTGTGTCTTTGTTTGTTTGTGTGTGCGTGTGTGTGTGTGTGCGTGCGTGTTCCTAGAGAACAAGCCCTCTCCATCTAGGTGGATGTCTATCTGAAGTGTTCGGCTTCTCACATCATTAGAGAATGCACGAACACACACACACGCGCACACACACCCTCTCACCTCTCGTCGTTGACTAATAGCAAAAGGCAGAACGCAGGGACGGCTAGTCCGTCTACATCTAGATTTGTCTCCGAGTCACGGCGTAATCACGGCCGACTCCCTCTCACATGGAACCCTCTGTAAATCCTAATCCATTGTAATGGCTCAATTACTTGCTAATGTCTGATTCTCGCACAAGTCATTAGTCATGCCGATTTGCGTGTGGAATGGAAGACTCGTGTGTGTGTGTGTGTGTGTGTGTGTGTGTGTGTGTGTGTGTGTGTGTGTAAGGGGGGTTGGCTGGGTTGAGATGAGCTAAGAGTCTTAGCCGAGTGACTTTGAACTGTGAAGATAACACAGAGGCTGGCTTCACAGCAGGGTTGTGCTCTCTGACACACTAGAAGACACAGGCAGTGGGACTGAGTGGTCGGGCTGTACAGAGCTCCGCTCTGCCAGGGCCTTTCATCAGCTCACTGCATTCTGACGTTACATCAGATGCTAGACTGCACTCTTTGCCCAAACCTTCTTCTCTCTCTCGCCGTTCAACACTTGAAATGTAAAGATATGACATGAGAAGCTTGGGAGACTGCTTGATCAGGGTTTTAACGAGGCCATGAAACGACCGAGCTGTTCTGACGATTCCTTTTACGATGGCTGTGCTAATGTTTTACTGAGCAGCACTTGAACTATGATTGGACCAGACCAGACTTTATGTAGACCATTTTCATTTGTAATTTTTTGGGGGGTAGGTCCCATCTTAAGATGAGGGGGTCACTAAATATATATATATATATATATACACAGTATATATATATTGCGTGTGTCCTGATTACACTTCTGATGTAGACTTAGTGCTGATGAAGGATGGAGGGAGATGTGAAAAAAGAAATTCCATCAGGGAAAAAAGAGGACGAGGGGGCAGAGGGATGGAGGGGTGGTGACATGGTCTGAGGCAGAGAGACAGGCAGAGAGACACATGGGCACACAGGCAGATACGAAGGCCAGCAGACAAGCAGGCAGAAGACAGACAGACAAACAGACAGACAACCATGCAGGCGTGCATTGCTCTTCCAGAATCCTGCTTACGAGTTCTCACAAGGGGCTTAGAGAGACTGAAAATGCACTTCCAGATACACACACATACATACACACACACATACATGTACACACACATACACACACACAGTGCCAGGGTGTGGGCCAGTGAGACTCCCAGAACGAGGAGTTACAGAGGGAAGGAGGGAGGGAGCTGGCAACGGAGGGGAAATGAAAGCGAGGGAGGGAGGAGAGGCAGAAAGAAGGGATTAGACAGCCCCGCTGCCAGAACACCAGGCCAACAACAGTTAGAGCTCAGGGGTGAGTCTGGCCGCACCGTAGCCAGGACAACCACCTCACTCTCTCTCTCTCCCTCCATCTCTCGTTCTCTCCGGTGATCTCTCGCTTTCTCTCTCTTTCTGTCTCTTTCCCTCCTTTATTATCGCTCTCTCGCTCGCTCTCTGTTTCTGTCTCCACGAATCCTCTGTTCCCAACTCTTTTTGCTCTCTCACTTGACCAATGGAAAACCAGAGAGCCTTTAAGTAGCATCTCCTCCAGAGCCTGGTTGGCTGGCTGGGTCCTGACCATGCCCCTCACCAGGTTAGTGAACCTGGCCGTCTGTAGAGCTGCTTCAGGGAGGGCTGCTGTCTCCTTCACAGTCAGTGCCCCACTTCCTCCGTCTATCCCCACCTTTCCGGAAGACTCCGGTTCAACCTGCCGGAACAATTAGATGTCCCCTCCGTTGTGTTTGTGCTCTCCTGCAGGCATCCTCGGAAGGCCTTCTGCACTCGTTCACCACATCTGCACTTATCCCTCCCTCCTTCCCTTCCCGCCGGCTGGCCTCTGTCTCGACCACATCCTAGATGACTGTGTTGGAGGGGGGGAGGAGGGGGGGGGAGTTGTTTCCGCTCTTGTTTCGCTCTTCTTCATTTTTAATCTCCCCTTCGCTTGCGTGATCGCCGCGGCGCAAAGACGCACCCCCTGGAAGGCTGTTTGTTTCAGACTGCTCTTATCCCGATTGCATAAAACCTGACAACCACCTCTCCTTTCTCTCGGCGCGTCGCACCGTGTCTCTCGCTGGCTCTCTCCTCCTCTCTCTCCTTGGTCTACTTCTCTGTCTGTCTCCCTCTCTTTCTCCGTCTCCCTCTCTTCAGCGCTCTCTCCCTCGCGCGTACCCCCAACCTCTCACGTACTGTTCTCTTCCCCTGTCACACTCTCTCTTTCCGTTTCATTTTACCTTTCGCTTCTCCCCCCTCCACCCCCCCCCCCCCCCCCCCCAGTTCTGAGATAGGGGCCTAGAAGAATGAGGTAGCCTCAGGGACTTCTACTACAAATCGACCATTTGTTTTTGGAAGTGCAATTACAGTCGTGGCTAAGTGCACTCTTCATGCTATTAATCCCCGGCAATTAATGTGCATGGCTCCATGACACGTATTGGCAGCCTCTCTCCAAGTGAGATTAATGTCGGGTGTTACGGCACGCTATCCTGCCGTGGGGTTATCTTGTCTCAGCACATTGAACCGAGCGCGCTTAGAGCTGTGATCGTGGCGAGGAACGTCCGTCGTTCGCACTGGCCGTGTGCGTGTTGCGAGCGGAGGGGGGTACGCGTATGTAGGACTGTATATATGTGCTTGTTGCGGCCTTGTGTGACTTATTCTACCGGCTGGCCGTACTCTCTGTTCTCTGATTCTGGGTGTCAGTTTAAAAGCTTCTTGGTTGCTCCAAGTGCGGCCCTTAACTCTGTGTGTGTGTGTGTGTGTGTGTGTGTCTGTGTGTGTGTGGCTCCAGGTCGTTGTCGGGACGCATTGTCGGGGGGGTGTGGTGGTTCTTCACCCTCATCATCATCTCGTCCTACACGGCCAACCTGGCAGCCTTCCTGACGGTGGAGAGGATGGTGTCTCCCATCGAGAGCGCCGAGGACCTGGCCAAGCAGACGGAGATCGCCTACGGCACGCTGGACGCCGGCTCCACCAAGGAGTTCTTCAGGGTGAGAGATGACCGCTGACACTCCCTGCACACCCTGGCGTATAGACACACACACAGACACACACACACACAAACACACACACACACAAGGTTCCGCACGCAGCTCCACCCTGCGTCGCATAAACTCCTCCTCCAGCCAACCCACCTTAACGTCCTTCTCTCTCCCCCCCCCCTCCAGAGGTCAAAGATCGCCGTGTTTGAGAAGATGTGGTCCTACATGAAGTCGGCCGACCCCTCCGTGTTCGTGAAGACCACGGCGGAGGGCGTGGTCCGCGTCCGCAAGTCCAAGGGCAAGTATGCCTACCTGCTGGAGTCCACCATGAACGAGTACATCGAGCAGAGGAAGCCCTGCGACACCATGAAGGTCGGGGGCAACCTGGACTCCAAGGGCTACGGCATCGCCACGCCCAAGGGCTCCCCCCTCAGGTAAGTCCCCGCCGCTGCACCCCCCCCCCCCCTCCACCCCGAGCACGACCAAGATCCAAGGTGTTCGATTCCTGCCTCTCATGCTGTGGGTGCTGTCAGTGTTTGTGGGCTGTTTCAGTGTGAGGGTGTGAGATGGCTCCGTGACAGAAGCTCTTCGCTTGCTCACTAGATCCTCTTGGACAGCGATAAAAGTCCAGAGAGAAATGAGTTCATGAAGCAGACTCTTCCAGTAGCTTCCAAAGTATAAATGCGAGTAAAACATCAAGGGGCAGGATGAAGCAGGTATAAAAAAGAGGACACACTGTCCTATGGCTATTCTGGGTTTGGAGTTGTCAAGTCGAGTTGAATTTGACTTAATCTGTTTCGTGGAACATCAGGACCACATCCAAACTTTCCGGAAACAGGCTTGCCCCTAAGTTTTCTTTTTTTTGGAGAAAAACATCTCCCCCAACGCTGAAAAGCAGTCTAGTTATGCATGCTTGTGTGTGTGTGTGTGTGTGACAGAGTCTCGCCCAGGCTTGGGTTGGTGGCATCTGAGTGCTTTCAGAGGTGGTGGTGGGAATAGGATAGGGTTTGAAAACCTTGCTTTTTTGCTGCCCTCTCATTGCTTTGTGAGGCTGCATCAGAGTTCACTGGACCAGCCTGCTACATTCGGCCTGCTTTGAAAATGTCATGGCTTCCTAGACTCATCTGCAGCCGGACACACGCGCGGGCATCCACACACACAGAGACACAGAAAGATAGGCTCACACCTGCACACACTCTTACAAAAGAAAAAACACACACACATAGAAATGCATAAAGGCATGCTCACACACACACACACGTCATGATCACTATTGAGTATACTAACGTATCCCATCTCAGAAGCCTTCCACGCCAGAACCGTCTATCCAGAGCTGTTTGCTTGCTGAGGCCTGGCCTCTGCTCTCCAGCCTCCCAGATGGAAGCACTCAGACAGCCAGCAGCACGTCCACACGGCCTCCAGCATGCTGCCGCACACACCAACACTGCGTTCGCTGGCTCTGCAGCTGACACACCACAACAGTCGTGCTTTCAGTTGCTCAGCAACCTGTTCCACATCTGCACCCCCACTCAACCAGCGTAGACCCCCTCCTCCCACCCTGGCAGGGTCCGGGGAACCTTTGAGGCCCTCGGACCCGCACGGCTACCCGACACGGACCCAGTGCCAAGGTATCTTGGTAGAGAAGACAAGTGTCTGATGTTAATTCTGTCCCACTAGACAGAATTATCAGCCTTTGTGATTTTAATTACGGGTTGAGTGGGCTGTATGATGTCCACCAGGGTCCATTCACTGATGCTGGAGACATCTGGAGAAGATGGAATTCGTTAAAGGATAACGTCCACCTCTGATTGGCTGTATTGTACTGGATGAGACAGGCTCCATCTGAATCCTCGGAACATTGTCCAAGGGGCGGTAGTTGCTGCTAGACGACTAAAGATCCGGACAATTCCGGATCATTCAAATTGCTAAATGGACTTCGAATGATGTCTGGCATTAGTAGGCTTCCCTGTCATGCTCACGTTTGATATTGGGAGTCTGAATTCAATCAAGCCTGTATTGTTGTCAATCATGCGGTTATGTTCCATTCTGTATCACCAGACCTCCATCTAACTGGGCCTATTTAAAAAAATAAACTGAAGGCAATGACCATTTCCACAGTATCAACACTGCAGGTTTGATTGAGTGGAGACCAGAACAAAACACTAACACACTTCTTTGCTCGACAGGAAGTTGCAGAAGACTGTATCTCTTGCGAAAAGAATGTTGATGTTGTTGTTGTGCTCCAGTGACCCATTCTTGCCCTAACTCCCCCCAACCCTCCCCATATAACCCCCCATCCCACCAGACACTCTCTTGCCACCCCACCATGGGCTGGGAGGCTGGACCTAGCCAGCTCCCCAGACCCCCTCAGGCCCCTCAGGACCCCGGGGGCCCCTAGCACACAGGCAGGCCCCAGCATCAAAGTGCATGTGGGCTCTCTCTCAGAGACACCTTCCTGTCTGAAACTGCTAGACTTCACTACCAAGACATGACACAGCACAACTGTTGGTGTGTGTGTAGTGTGGTACACAGCCGACCCCCCGCCCCCTCCACACACTACACAAACACACACACACACACACACACACACACACACAGCCTAAAAGTAGAGAAGGAACAGAGAGTGACCACATGTCTCCAGAGTTACACCTTATCAGATGTCAGTCACATTCAGGTGAGAACTGCTGGCCAGCCAACTGGCATGACTCACCAATATCATTAGACCACGTTTCTATGGTGACTCACATCCCAAGTGCTAACAAATGACAGGAGAATGAAAGAGGCTCCTCTTGATCGGTCTGTGTCTCTTTCCCTCACACACTCTGTCCTCACAACTGCCTTTCTGTCACCTGAGGACAACCGCCCCCCCATTGCAGCCCCATCCAGACATATACAGATCACTAACATATATCTAACATTTGTCAAACATTTATCAAACTTGGCCAGCATCAGCGTCTCCAGTATATCGACTGCACACAGCCCACTCTGTCTCCACGCCAGTTCCCTCACAAACGGGGGGTGGCGATGTTTGACTCGATGTGTTCCTCCTCCATACATCACAACCACTCGTCCCAACCCCTCCTATACATATGTACATGTCCGTAACAGTCATGACCACGACGCTGACTATGATAATACAATTTTTTTTTCCCCCAATGCTGACCCCTATTGTCTCATTACTGTTTCAAGAAACCCAGTAAACCTGGCAGTGTTAAAACTGAACGAGCAGGGCCTGTTGGACAAACTGAAAAACAAATGGTGGTACGACAAGGGCGAGTGTGGCAGCGGGGGAGGGGACTCCAAGGTCAGACCCTGTGTGATATACCCAGCGGGTTACCACGGCAACTCGGGGGGGGGGGGTAACCGGCAAACTGACTGCTACTCCAAACACTCTGCGCCCCCTCAGCGCCCCCCTGCCCTCCCCCCTCCACTCTCCGCTGGCCGTACCTGTGTGGAGGAAGTGGCGGGGGTTTTGGGGGGGTTGCGAAGGTTAGCTGGCTGGTCTCTGCTTCACAGTGACCGTAGCTGGATCTTTTCTTCTCTCTCTCTTTGCTTCTCTTTCTCTGTCTCTGTCATTCTCACTCTCTATCTGTCTCTCTTCTTCTCTGCCCCTCTCTCTTTCTCTGTTCTTTTCTTGTTGTGTCTGTCTCTTTATCTCTGTCTCTCCCCCTCTCTATATCTGTTTCTCACCTCTCTCTCTCTCTCTCTCTCTCTCTCTCTCTCTCTCTCTCCACAGCCAAAGTAAACAGCCTTCCCTACTGGGATAGGTATCTGGGTCTGGAACGGTTTGAGTCCCATTTACACACACTCATGAATAGCTAATGATCGGGGGCATTCTCTGGTCCTCCAGTGTTCCAGTCTACACTGTTTAAAAAACACATTTCCAAATTCCTAACACGGCATGTTTGTGGGGGGATGAAGGTCAGGTTAAAGGTGGGTTCACTCATCCCAGAGTGCAGTGGTGCCGGTTACCCCAAGTGATATTGTAATACACATCTACCGCCTAGGGAGCATGGAGTATTAATGCATATCACTTTGATGTTGCTAATGATGTCTAGGCTATGTGCGTACACCTAAGCGTGCTTGTGTGTGCGTGTGTTATCTGTGAACCAACTAAACTTGAAATTGTTGATGGGTTGTGTTTATGCATATGTTCTTAATCAATAACATAAAATAACATGTTATGGTATGTTATTTATGTTATTTCCCTGCCGTGAAGAATCCCAGTTAACCTAGCGGTGTTGAAGCTCAATGAGCAGGCCGTCTTAGACAAACTGAAAAACAAATGGTGGTACGATAAAGGGGAGTGTGGCAGCAAGGACTCCGGAAGAAAGGTCAGTCTGAAACTCAGTCCTGCATCCTCACACCAACCCTGACCCCAGACCAGTGCTTACACCCACAGCACCAAGCCTCTACACCCAGCCTCCCCGGGTTGTCGTCTTATTCCCACGGGTCCAATGAGGATTGATTGGCAATCATCCGTTCGGGTTACACCCCCCGCTCGCGTCTTATTCCGTCTTTTTTTCATTTTTTTTTCGCCAACGATCTCGATAGTATCTCTCCCTGACCCCAGAGCCATCGCTTTTATTATCACAAGCACCAGCCCTTACACCAACCTCTCTGGAAAACGTTACCCAAACCCCCCCTGACAACTCCAGAACCAGTGTACCTCCCCACAGCCACCACGCCACAATCCTCAGCTCTCCCCATCCAAGACCACTACCTCCCTTACCCTGAGGACCCAGACCAGTTTGCTTTCCACCGCTCCTTTCAGTCTGCCGCCAAAACGCATTACCACCCCTCTTCACGTCTTTTCAGTATCCACCCTCCCCATACGCCTTACTACCCCTCACTGTGACTATATATTATCTCATATGTATTGGAATGCATACACCTGTGATTCACATCCGCGAACATCACCCGCCAACTGCTGCATGCATTCGCTCGTTTTATCTATGTTTACTAACACCTGTTCTAACGGCCTGAATGGCCTGGAGTACCCAAAGCCCTGAAACCTTTCTCCCCCGCCCGCCCAACCCCAAAAACGTCTTATTAACGCCTCATGTATTTTAAATGAAAAACATACAACCGCCTATGCTATCCTTCATTCATCCCAACCGCCACCCAAACACCGCCCTGCACTGCCACCATCCTTGTGCCCCCCCCGACACACCCCTCCACCCCCCGCGAACGTTAAGACATTGTAACGCTAGGTGATGGAATGTTCCTTGTCCGTTTAAATAGGTGTAAATGTGACCAGCTGCCAAATACTGTGACAGCTCTCTTCCTACACAGAAGGTGGTTTAAATAGAACAGAACAGACCTCTGGAGCCTTGTGATTGGCTGCATGAGCCTTACCGACCTTCTAATATCTTTGGAAGAACTTATGATACCACTTGAAGATGATGAACCTAAAAATAAATAAGTTCGAAAGTGTCTTGAGTGTCATGGCTAATATATAGCTGTAAATATGGACGCTCCATGTAAAATATGTGCTAATAGTATATAGCTAGTCTGTCAATAGCATGGTTTAAAATGACTTGTAATATTGTTATAGAGTCATTAAATTGGGTCACATTTAATATGCAAACATTGTTTCTCAGAAATGTTTTTGATGAAAGGGTTTAGGAAAGTCTTGCATATCCTTTTAAAGACTAGGAACCGTTTCTAAATGTATGCACTTGTGATGTTAACCTGTTGAATGTGTGGTGTGCGTGTTTAGTCATTTATACTGTTTTACTGTCTAATTTGTTGAGGAAATTGTGTTTTAACATGTATGTTCTGTGTGACTGTATTTATTTATATGTTTGTGTGTGTATATGTGGGCGGGTCATCTTTGAGATTTTCTGTTCTGCACAGATTAATTGTATACAGAATATATATTTGTTGTGAGTACATGTTTGCTGATATGTAAACTATATTTGTGTATATGTAAGGGTAGTACTGTTCTCCAGTTCTTCAGACTGTCAGTCTGCCTGCCTGTCTGTCTGTCTTTCAGTCAGTCTGCTTGTCTGTCTGTCTGTCTGTCTGTCTGTCTGTCTGTCTGTCTGTCTGTACGTCGATCAGTCAGTCTGCCTGCCTGCCTGCGTGCCTGCCTGCCAGTCTGTCTGTCGGTCGGTCAGTCTGTCTGCTTGTCTACACGCTTGTCTGTCTGTCTGTCTGTCTGTCTGTCTATCTGTCTGCTTGTCTGTCTGTCTGTCTGTCTGCTGTCTTTCTGTCTGATTGTGTTTGTCCATGTCTCTGTCTGCGTGTGATCTCCTCTCCGTCCACCTCACCCATCCTCTGCCTCACCGCCCCCTCCTCCCCTCCGTCCTCCCCCCTCTCCCCCACCCGCCCAGGACAAGACGAGTGCCTTGAGCCTCAGCAACGTGGCGGGGGTGTTCTACATCCTCATTGGAGGGCTGGGCCTGGCCATGCTGGTGGCGCTGGTGGAATTCTGCTACAAGTCTAGAACCGAGTCCCGGAGAATGAAGGTGTCCACAGCACGAGCTGCCGCCGACCCCGACCCCGCCCCCTCGGCCGCTCAGGGCTTTGAGTGCTCAAGCTTAGACAGAGGCGCTAGCGCCCCCTACACTGAGCTGCAGGATTACGGCCTGTACTCCAACAACACTGTTAAGATTTAAAAGCCACGGGGTAGGACACCATGATTGACCACATGATGATGATGATGTTGATGATGATGACATCACTGCTCCACATCCCTCAGCCATGTAACCGTGATCACAGTAGGCCTGCTCACTTTCACGGCTTCCACTGCCACGCAACCTTCTCCTCTGTCTTGCTCTCTCTCCCCTTCCTTTCCTCTGTCTCTCTATCTTGTCTCTCTCTCTCAGTCTCACTCTGTCTTTCCCCTCTTTATTTCTCCTGCCCTCTGTCCTTTTGTCGCTGTCTCTCTCTCACCCTGTCCCTCTCTCTCTCTGTCTCCCTGTCCCTCTCTCTGTCTCCCTGTCCCTCTCTCTGTCTCCCTGTCCTGTGGCTAAGTGTGTGTTGTAGCGCAGGCTCATCCTAGTGTCCCATGCTGTCTCTGTTGTTCATGAGACAGGCTTGCTGTAGCTGATGGACACTGCAGTCTTGGGAATCAGGTCCGTTCAGTCTGGCTAGGTTGCGCGTGCACACACATACACACACACACGCACACGTATATCCAGATAGCTGTGGTGTAGGTTACACCAGCCATAGCTGTAAAGAAGTGAAAATACACACACATACACACAATAACCCAGCAGTGCTCTGTACCTGTGGGGAGGGTTTCAAAGAAACACACACTAGCCCAGCAGTCTGCCATATCTGTACAGGTTGGTACAGAGGAACCCTGCACGGATACACACACACACACACATATACACACACATACACACTTAGAAACACAATTTCAGCTGAGAAATGAAGGCCAGCAGTGGGCCATACCTGTACAGAGAAGAAACACTATGGCAACTACGGAGACACAATTATATTTCCACAGTCTAACAACCCCCTCCCCCTCACACACACACACACACGCACACACAGGGTTTGAGTTGGAATCTACATCTCATGTTTGGGGTGGGCTGGTGGGGGGGTTCCAGGCAGACATAACACATGCAGGCAAAATCACGTGTAAACCCCATACACCCACCCGTCATTAGCTGCACTTTCAGGCCCAATGGCTTTTATTGTAATAGACCGGAGCTCTGAGCAATAACACCAACGAGATGAACGTGGCTTCACTCCCGCTCGCCCAGACCACCGTTCTGCTCCTCTTACCGCAAATTGGGAGCCGGTAGCGTGTCGGCTTTCAGTGCGCTTTAGCGCCCGCCAATAACATCGGCGACCCGATAAAACGATGGAAAGCAACACCCTGTGACTGGTAACAGCTCATTCTCTGCCTCAGCGTTTCGCGTGCAAACGCTGCGTTGCGATAGAGACATAGCAGCCGCTCTCATGTGTGTATGTAATTAGCCATCCTACACATCCCTGAAACCCAGTGATTCTGTTTTGCAATATTTATGTCGAGGAGGAAAAGACGGAACAACAGAAAACCAAGATAAGGGAGGGAGGGAGCAAAGTGGGGAGGTTTAGTTATTACCTTCCCTGCTCGTATCTCACCTCGTCTTTGTTTTTGTTGTAGAGCACCCGCCATCCCACAGGGATTACGTATTTACCGCTAAACGCTAATCTCCCTATTATGTCTGCTAGCCTCTCCTTAAGGGAGGACATGCACGCCTGTGATGGATACCTCTGAACGCCGTCTGGCTCTAACGTCTTTTGTTCTCCTGGGGTCTTCCGACAGCAGTCCATCAGCGACGCCATGCACTGCTCCACCCTGACCCGGGTCAGCGGGAACGGGAACGGCGGAGAGAACGGACGCATCCTCACCCACGACTTCCCCAAAGCCGTGCAGACGCTACCCTGCATGAGCCACACCGCCAGCCTGGGAATGGGCGCCTCCGGCATGTGATCACCTGATCTGGTCTTGATGGGCAGGGCAGAAAGCCCGAGACTCACAGACAGTTTACCAACACGGCCGCCTGCCCGGTCTGCTCGTTTCAGAACCCGGTGTGGGTCTACCTGCCTGCCCGTCATGGCCCAATACTGCCAAATGCACTCTGACAAGCCCTACACTACAAACTCAGATAAAACTACTTTTTTTATCAGAAGAGGATGTTTCAAAAAAATGAAGCAAAAAAAAAAGATATAAAAAAGAAGACACATTTAAAATAAATCAAAAAAGGAGCTGCAATAAAGAAGCCGTCGCTGGGACACGTTTCTGAAATCTTTAAGGTGTTCGTTATTTTTTGTGGCTGACCTGAAAAGGATCTACAGTAGAAGTGTGGTGGAGGATCTGTGTCCTGTCAAACCTGTAGAGACAACTGAGGCCAGTTTGCTTTGGTTGCAATACTGGTCCACATCTCTCTC